>JAIPRK010000026.1:0-171641 GCA_025469195.1 Chaitophorus viminalis | reverse complement strand
TAATTTAAAGTTTATTTTTAAAGAACACAAAAAAATATGATCAATTTTTTTCAATTTAAAAAGGGGGGCGCGAGATTTTTGAAAATATATAAAGGGGGCGTAGAATAGAAGAGCTTGGGAACCACTGCTCTAAAGCTACACCCTATCCTGCACGTCCCTGATGCTACGTTAAAACCTTTTAACGTCGCGTAACAAAGTCACACTCGTATAGGATAATAGTATATCTGTGTCCTGTATATATGTAGCGTGTTGCCAAAATGTTTTTACCTATACTGCAGTTGTTGTGACTACCGCGCGAGCGATGAACAATACGCGTATAATATATACATGCTTTATGTCTAATCGATCGTGCACGTGTAACATAATAATGTGCTACTTGGGTACAGACGAATCGTTACCAAACGGTTTTCTCGCGTGATGTACTGTATACGTAGACTTAGACGAGCTCGAGTCGCGGCATCGTTGAAGAATAATCAAAACAAAATTATGTATGCATAACAATATAATATGACGTGCATCGTTATAAAATTCATTCCGACTTGAATGGGAGAAAAAAAATCACTTGCACACGCGGTATACGGCACGTATTATATTATCCGTATTCGTAATACACGACCGCGAATGCTGCAACGAACCGTGTATACGCTGAAAACCGCACCGATCTCTGTACGTACCTATATATATATATATATATATATATACCTATATTATCTATATTATGTTTTACTTATATTATAAACGTATATTGTACGGCCGAACGCGCACGTAGGTAGCTATTCTTAAAAACCGTTGGAATATAGGAGAAAAATAAACGATAAATCTCATCACGACGAGAATCTTATTGAAGTGTGTATCAACAATAAATAATAATAATAATAATAATATAATATGTAACTACTTGTAATAATAATCATAATAATAGTAACAACAACAGAAATGTGTACACCTCACTCACACGCACATACACACGATGACGACGATGCGTAATATTACACAATATTATACACATGAACATTAAAAATATTATTATACTCGTATTATGTACCTAATTAGATATTATTCCAGCCAGCCTAAAGAGATTTTTAAATTTTTTGTTATCCCTGTATATTACGAAGATCACTCGAGTGTTTGTATGAAGCCTATACGAATTCGTACAAATGGATTGCAAAGAATTGTTAAAAAAAAAAAAAAAAATCGAATTTCTGAAGTCAGTAATATATCACAATAAGTTTATACATATAATTACGAGTTCTAAATGCAAATTATAATTTACAAGAAAATTTACGAGAGAAATATTCAAAGTTGGTTGTTTAAATCAGAGTTTAGTATAATATAGGTAAGTGCCTTGATTTGTTTTTGATATATTTACGAACCATTATAAACTTCTATTGTATATAGCTATATAAATATGATTTCATTAAGTTTTCTTCATGCATAGGTATTACTATAATAGGCCTTTATATTATATTTTTAAATTTTGAATTTATAAATGTATAGCCTCATCCCCCATAAAACCGTAAAACTACCGGTGACTTATTATCAGTACCTACGTTTTCAATATTTCAGTGTAAATAACAGGTGTTCCAGTATGTATATAAAATATGTACATTTACTGGAATATATTTATTGTTATATGCCTAGGAAAAAAAGTAACTCAATCTTTCCTATTATACTCAGTTAAATAACTGCTTTTTAACCGTCACAAATAATGGGTTTTTGACGTTGTTTTTCAATCAATACGCGTACCACCTGATGTAGTATTTTATCATTTACACAAAAGTAGTAAATAAATAAAATAAATTATTAAATATCTGTATACTTAACCCTTATGGTGATGGCTACGCACAGAACCGTGTCACTTAAAAATAACTATTATTTACACGAACCAGTAGTATGGTAGGTGTTGTCTGATTTACACGTTGTGTCGTATTAAAAATTAATTTTACTTTATTTTGTTTAAAAAATCAAAACTCATATGCATTAACATAGTGAAATAATTGTGCATTCATAGAACATAGTTTAAAAGTTTAAAATATGTAATTCGTCTACCGTAATCGTCATACAGAATTAAGCTCAAAGGGGAAGTAACACATTGGTCAACTTTTGATTTTCAAAACCATCGTACGGCGTTTTAGCTATGTAATTTAGTTACATTTTTAAATTTTACTTAATATTCTTGTTAAATGCTTTGGATACAGCAAATCGATAGTTTTTATAATAAAAACTCCACTTTTGTACTAATTAGTAATTATTATTCGTAAATTCGGCCGATATTATTTATTTCAATCATAGCTCTTATGATTACCTATATTTGATTATGTATTAAAAACGTAGAGAACGTGCAATAACATTGTAACCGCGCGGTATTTCGGTATATTATTTGATCTTATCATTTATGTCTTGAGGTATAGCGTCACCTTTATTATGTACATTGTACTATGTTGTGTAAATGTGTAATAGATATTATAATATTACTCAAATATTTGGGGTCAAAAATCTTGGACTCCGCCGAACCGTCAAATATATCCCTTCGGGCACCTATTTTATTATACCTATTACATTTTAAACTATTGAATAGCAATAATTTTATACTTTCATTTTAATGTTTAATATAACGTCTGAACTCTGAACGTTTTCGTGTAACAATAAATCTCATTATTATTCCAAATAATAATATCACGTCAGTGCATCGGTCACATTTATAAGAACGTGTAAAATATTACGGTTTAAAACATTGTATAACTAGCTGAAAGATATAAATATTGTAGGGAAATCGACGTACAAACATAGATTTTATATTTACATAGGTAATTCTTCCCAGTTTGATCATAGATTTACTCCGACAGCACTAAATTGGTTGTACTGAGAACAGATGATTTATATACGTTTGTAAGACGCAAGGAACGACTATACTTCACATGTAATATGCATTCTTATAATTTCTCTAGAAATTCACTCGTTCGTAATAATACAATATTATAATTTTATGCTGGACGATAACTCGTACCGGATGATTATAATATCCAGTCTGCTTGTTACGGCTTTTTTTCCTCGCGTCGATTTTGTCGCCAAAGTCAATATTCAAGTGCGGTTGTACAACTGCTGCATTAATCATCCATCCCATAGACATTCGATAAATACATATTTTTATATCATATTCATCGTACGCGCACGTACACTCTACGCAATGCTATTTTGTTATTCCTGGTCTTATTCGTATATGTCATTTGAGATATTACGCGTACCGCATTTGCTATATTTTGTACATCAGTCGCGTGAATAAGATAATACTTTGTAATATGATATATTTAATATATATATATTATGCATAAATGATGCGTATTATAACTCTATACGCGCTGCCGGTCGAGCGCAGGTGACACCTCAATGCCGTTTTGGGCCTTTATGTGGATAATGTGGTGCTGCCGGACACGGATCAAGTTGATTTAATTAGATCTCGGGGTCTGGCCCGCTATTATATTCTCCGGCACGCACGCAATGACCATAATATTACGATAATATTACAACAAGGAATCACTCGTGATGATGGTAATAATGTAAACAATAACACGTGCACGGACACCTGATATACGTGCAAAAGTATATTATTATTGTGCCCTTGACACGATGCGAATTCAGTCGGTTGTATACCTATATATGCGTTACAAGAACGCGTTGCAGCCCATCCCCGGAGGCTCGGCGCGGAATTCGACTTTGAAGCCTATATATATTTTTATCATCATTTTTATTGTTATTATTATTATTTCTTCCGATGACGACAACGACAGATAATTGTCGCAATAATACACATTCGCGACGATCCGATGTATTAATAATAATATTAATAATCGTTACGTGTATGGGTTGTCGCGAACAACAATACCGCGCGCGCGGTGAGCAGTAAATTTTATTATATTATTATTATTGTTATTATTAAGTACTACATAATATTTTATATTATACCGCGGCAAGCGTAGGCTCTCTAAAGGTGGTTCGTTAAAGTCTAGTCGCACGCGTTACGTCCTTGTCCGGTGACTTCAACAACACATGCCTACACGTCGTTGTTTCCGGCCGCTGCTGCTGCTGCTTCCTACTTGGTTTTTCAACAGAATTTCATCGTCGAGTTTGCGACGCGGGCATTGTAATCGGGTTATTAGTGCGTCGGCTCGAGGCCGGCAAAGTCGATCTGATTTTGGCGTTACAACCTTGGGAATCCCAAAAAAAGTTATAGCAGGGCTAAAACGGTGTGTCCTAATGTAATTTATACTGTCGCTGCGCAATTCGGCCGACTATAATATATACACCGACTGAAATATTTATTATAATGGACCGTGGGCAGCTGCGCACCGGTACGCGCAGTATATACACGACGGACCGTAATCGTCCTGCATATTATTTATTATTATTTATTAATGTATACGAAAAAAAAAATTCTCCGTTTGCTGTACGTTTTTATAGGTATAATAATATCTATAGATATAATAAAGTGTTGAAATAAAAAACCGAAAAAGTCGTATGTACGATTTATTATCATATATAGAGACGCATGCGCGTCTAAGCAATTGGCGTAATCCAAAATATATTTCTATATATACCAAACGGTTAAACGCGGTATTATTAATACTACATACTTAATAAGATTTTATCCATTTATCGTTTTTTATTATTTTACCACGAAGTCAGTTGATTTTCACCTTTTACTGATTTGACTGATATAAATACTACTACGTAAACGTACTTATATAGTACATCGTTACGATAGAATTCAACTTTTTCGTATTATCTTATCAAAACTATCAAACTCTAGTCCCACCTCGTATGTCTGTATGCAACCCTCAGTTCGAATGAATGTCGCTAGTGAAGCTATATAACCGCCTATAGGAAGGGAAACTCTTATAACATATATTTGCAGTTCTTGAACCGCCGCGGCTGGGACTATCGCGTCTATGAATTTTACGAATCGCCTACGCGAGTAGATTAATGTTTTGCGAATCGACAAACGATTGAGTATAATAACGAATACGCGTCTTATTATAATATATAGCATCGCCCATACGAGAGACAAAAAATGAATAATAGATCAACGCAATTAATATTATTGTACGTTCACCGTACATATATGAGTATATAGCAGCACAGAGTAGTAGAATATTGTACGCGATAATATTTAATTAATACGACGACGAACGCATATGATACACAATATGTTATACGCAGCGTGTATGCGTTTTTCTCGATTGTTGACCTCAGGCATTGTTTTTGATTATACACAAGTATAATATATATATAGTAGCAGCCGAAACGTTCCGCGATATATCCGCGCGTGTCTGCTGTAAAATGCGTACAAGCCAGTGTGGGCATATTTTTCTTTTATATTTGAACGAATCCTTGAAGTGAGGAGGTTATGAAATATCGTTCGTAGCGGACAGTATAATATATTTGTTAAAAACATTATGAACGCATATTTCTCGAGGCGATTCGTATACGAATTAATGAGAATAGATTTAATATATCATGAGAACAATAAGCCCGTGAAATTTCAAAGTTTCGCGTGCGCGTGCGTGCGAATCGCAATAATGCCCAATCCGTATAATAATAACAATATTACCTATATTCACCACAGTGGAAAAGTATAATATGTTGTCTGTCGTTTGTTGGCCGTTCTGTACACTGTACACGCAGCCGTTGCCCGTATACAATATTATAATCTTATATTTACAACAATTGCCGACGATGTCGAGTTATACGTCAGCAATACTAATAATAATACACAATACACTTGCGAATTATCTCCGGTATTGAAAACCCTCGGGTTCCCGTGGTGTCCCCGGGGGTGACCCATACATTAAAAAATAATGCAATCGTTATTTTACATTTTCCATCAGATGCAGACCTAGGATTTTTTTTAACAGTGGGTACAATTTTTTAATATATAGTGCTCCTAGGTGATGATGATGGGCTCTCTTGACCCTTGATCCTCTTTTTATTATAAAACCCAACCATGCGATTGCATTTTGCAAACATTTAGTTGATAATTCTTTTGTTAATCACCCAGTCAAAACTAAAGTTATTAATACGTATAGTTCATACCGTGATACTTGATATCTAATTAATTCATAATATACAAAGCGAATTTTAATTCATGGTACGGTGGGTGGATATAGCGAAGGGCTTGTGGTCGAAAAATAACGTCGAGTTACCAACTTGGGTTTATAAACTACAATTGATTGCTAAGAATATCTTCTTACAAATATTAGGTAGGTACTCCAGTTACAACATTTACATATATTTTAGTTGAATACAACGTATATGGTGGAAACAAGATAAATAGAATAACAATAAGGATAAAATATTTACTTTTAATTTTTGAAATGTTTTAAACATTAATTTAAGGGAAAACAGCATGGTATTATGATCGATCAAAATTCGCGTAAAAGTAAAAGGTGTTCAAAGATCAATGGATCTATTCTCCATAAATACACCGTTGAATTGAATTATATATATATATTAATATTAAAATAAGACATTATAACAAAATCTAGAATCTAGATGAACGCGTATTTTATCATATACGTAGATACAATGCGTGAATATGCACGTTATTATACGCGAACGATGGAAATACGAAAACGCTCGTGTTCGGTATAACTGCTGCGGCGATGAGTGAGTGAGTCATCCGATCGACCGTGCGCGTCTGCACACCGACAGCAGTGAATTTTACCTTGTTTGTCCGTATATGGGCGAACGGCTGTTGTGCGCCGGGGGACACTTCTATACATGGTAGCAACCTTAAAAACCGCTAATGGTAATACGCGAACGGGCGCGTATTATACATTAATGTCAACGATATTGTCGTTATACATACGTCAACATGTGCCTACGACTACGGACGGACACGAAAATCGGATTTGCCGAAACATCTCTACGTGGCAGTGACTACCTTCTTAGGAAGGTCCTCAGTGGTCCCAGTTTCTTTTACTTAGGCACGTGAAACCGCGCGTGTTTTGTGTGCGGAAAACGCGTGAAACAAAACACACGTCCAAACCCGGAGTTCGCCGATGCAGTTATTGTTGTGTCATCATTGCGGACTGTCGCAAGTGCATTACATAGTATTATTGTACACAATATACTCGTAGTTGCGTATATGCACGCATCCGATAGTGCAGTAGCTGTAATGGGGAAGTGATGCTCCAATGCACAAGCGACTGTTTTATATTGATGTGCCCTTGAAATATACACTAGTTTTTGGTCATGACACGACGGCACTGTTGCAGACGCGTCGTCGTGACTCACCGGCGGCGGTGGCGTGTACACGAATAATTGGGGTGAGAATGTAGGTATAATAATAAACATAATATAGAGTATATTTACTATTATTGTGAGAATAAAATAAAAAACAAACTCTATTGTATCGGAACAAGTGTTTCCTTCTAGAAATTCGATAAAACACATTGCTACTGTACGTGACGTGCATCCAACCTATAATGTCTAAGAACAAAAGGGTTTACCTAATATTTACTAATTTCACAAAAACCAATATTCGTATACGTTTAAACGTTATATTATCTTTTTTAATTATCAAAAAATCAAGGTTAGATAAAACGTATTAAAAACAACACTTACAATTAAAGCAAATAACAAAAGTAATAATGTATGCAGTTTAGCTTCGGCCGGAAACAATATAATATTGTAATGGGCCGTAGCTATTTACAAAAACTCATTCGATCCGTTACAATCGTGCAAAAACATTACAAAATAATACATTCCTTTCTTTTACGTATGCCTACCACTGTTGCATTTGTTTTGTTTACGCGACAAGCGAAATAATACCGTTAGGCCTATATGTTTATGCCTCGGTTTATGTATAATCCTACGCCGAACGAGACAAATGTCAGTTATACGTAAATCGTGTACTTAACGTTTAAATGCACATGACGCAGTATATAACGTAACGTAAAATTCCAGTTCGGTTATACACTTATATAACTATAGTATAGTGTACTTAAGATGTACCATAGATTCATGATAAATCTTCAATGATCTATACCCTCCCTCGTTTAGAGTAATTTATATCATAATATTAGGTTCCAAAATAATGAAAAATATCATGGTAAGAAGCAAGAGCGTTATTGATTAATAACCGCCACTATATACGCTATAGGGTAACTACGGCTATTTTCTAACGGTTACTATATACAGAAAGTTTAGAGGGTTTCTATTTAAAATATCCCGTAGATTCAATAATTTGTAATATTATGAATAATATGCGAATCGCCAGCTATATATTTTTATATTTTTGCATATTGAAACATTAAAGACAATAATAATTATTAAAATATTTATTTTTTTTTAATTTACGTTCTTCTAATTGAAGAAATTGTATAAATTTCCATATTTATACATGACAAAGCTCCTAAAGGTTATTACCTATATACTTGGGTTGATACCTATATTACGTTAATTTAATTTAAAATGTAATAGGTTCTTGAATCATTGGTCAATAATTATTTTGAATAGGGTCAATAGGGGATAACTTTAATGGATATATTTTGATGCTGCATCTTACTATAGCAGTATTAATAATTTTACCGACACAGTGTCCAAAAAATCATAATTTATCCATACTGCTATATAGGTACTGTTATCTATAATATTATAAAAATTACATGAACAGTAAGTGTTTTTATAATTCTTTATTTTTAAAATATGTTGTTTCTGTCGAAGTTTCTGTAATATATTAAACTTTCAATAAATGGCTGACGTCATATTATTATTATTTTGATGTCGGTAGAATAGGAAAAAAAATGGTGGTTGGGTTGAAGTAAGACTCTTTATTACCAACTCTGTGTGTTAACTGACTTGCTATAATAATATGTACATAAGGCTATGTATTATAATTATACAATGTTTGATTAAGATCAAACGAGGATCGGATTACGTAGAGGCAATATGTATGCATGTTGTACGGCCGCCGTTTCGTATCTATTAGAACATAAATATTAAAGGATACAAGTACGTAGGACGCGCATACATGGCCGTATTATATACCTATATACCTGTGTAGAGAGTTTTCGCGCATGCCGTTTAAGTTTCCGCGTCAATACGAGGTGGCCGTTAGAAAACGGCAAAGGGTGAAAGTTGCGGCACCTTTATGAGCATGCTTATTATTTTTTACGTGTTTTTTTTTTTGACATCAATAATTTCGTCGTCTTCAATAAATAAATGGGCGTAGGTGCATACCTAAAAGCCGTATTGTATGCGTGTAGTTATACGATGTCGATTTCTTGTCGCAAATCAATAATAACCATTAACCACGTACAATATCATTATGTTGTCGACCACACATATCTTATACGATAAAAACGCAGCAGCATACGAGTGTCATATATTTATATAATAATGTAGGTACAATCGAAAGCACGGATTAACCCTGTTGAACCTTTGTCACGGATATACGCGGACGGATCGAGTAGTGATAAAGTATATACGAACTACGAAGGCAGCTGTTGCTTTGACCTTGACAATCATACATTTTAATACTGTTTTTATCAATTGTTCAATTGTACGCTATACATGCTACAGGTATGTCTCGAACGACACTTTACGCATATTATCGTTTTCCGACGTCTATCACGCGTATAGTATACTCGTATACGCGCAGTGACGTAAATTGGTTTCGATTTTGGACGACGCAGAACGAACCATCCACTGAATCATACCAACAACTCTAAAAAAAAACTTACCAAGCAAAAGTCCAACGTTTTACTGTCGTTTATAAAACGACAACTATTTTTTACTTATTTAAGTACGTACCAATAATTACTATTTAAAATAAGTTCACTCGTGTACCAGTTATAACGTATATTATAAGACCAATACTTTTTATTAGCATTCGAATACAGTGCATTTAACACGATTTGCATTTAGCTCAAACTGGTTGATAATAATAATGAGTAAAAAACATATCGATGACATTATACTAGGTCGGTCAATTGTTTCAAGTTATGATTTGGTTTTGAATGCAATTGTGAACTGCAAGTAGATAAGTAAGTTATCGTTTTCTATCATCACTTGTCAACACAGTTTTATCGTTTTGAAATTAATAGGTAGACACTTAAGGGGGCACGCAAGCTGAAATAGGGGAGCATAGAGACCTAATATCTCCCTCAAATATTATATTAGCCTTCCAAAAATTTTTCGTGTTCCATATAATGATGAAATATTTTTAAGAAAACTCTCGACGGTTTACAGTTTACATTAACGTAAAAATGTTAACCTCCCCCTAAAATGTATATGGATTTCTGTTTATGATACTACATAAGACAATAATGTGATGCCGATGGTACATTTATTAATTTATGAAATTTATTGGTGACATGATAAATTGTACGTTAGCACGATATTGTTTGTATATTTCATATTACGTCCGGTCTACAGAATAACGATATATATACAGAGTGGTTATTTTAATTATCGTAATGACTAACTATATACTTGATTGATACAAATAATATACGACTATTGACTATAGAGGTGAGTTTCTTACGTTAAGCCAATCATTCCGTATGTTTAATAGTGATGAGAATTAAATCCGGATTCTCCAAAATTTCAAAAAATCTGGATTCCGGATTTCGGAATTCAACCTAGAAAATCCGGATTTCGGATTTTGAAATTCGAGATTTGGGTTTATCATTACGGATTTCTGTATTCTAACGATAAAACTTTCGTTATACCACTTTTTAGTCGCTTTTTGATTCCCGGACAAGATGATAGTGATCTAAATAAGATATCGCAATAATGGGCAAACATTTATCAATTTCACGTACCATTAATTTTTGAAGATATGACTAATAATAACTAAAATTTATTTTATGTATCCAATGTGTATATTATACAAACACTTTGTATTTTCTGAAAAACAAACTACAATAAGAATTATAAGAACAAAATATAACTATTAAAGATGGTATTATTATTAAGAATATTTCTTCAATTTATTAATTTATAACTTTCATAATTGATTATTTATTTATTTAATCATTTAAAATATTTTTATAGATAACCATTATTATATTTGTTATGTATTGTTTATCTATTGTTATTTTATACAAACTATATAAAACTATTATTTTTTGTTTATTTATAAATATTTGTTTTGATACTTCTAACTTATAATACTAATTTAATTTAATATTTATACTATAACTTATAAATTGATTTAAAAGCCCTGAAATTTTACCTAGTTATCTACGGCTTTGGTATATTTTATTATTTTATTAGGTTCTTTAGATAAAGTTCTTCTTACAATGAGTGTTTGAGTACTAAAAACTATAAAGTTTTAAAAATGTCAATTTAATTAAAAAAAATATATTTGTTATTATGTATTTATTATAAAAAAATAAATCAATTGTATAAATTGTGGATAAATGATTGTAAATTGTATAAATCAATACATATTTTAAAATCTAAAATCCGGATTCAATGCAAATTTGAGATTTCGAATTTAAAAAATCCGGTTTTTCAAACTTTGCCGAATTCCGAATTTTCCCATCACTAATGTCTATAACGACCTGCAGACGCGCAAAACTGACTGACGTTCCGGAAGTTTCTACAGGCGTCTGCATGCCGGAGTCAACAGTTTTCCTAAAAACAACACCTATAACCATTGCACGCGAAAAAAAGTAATCAACGAAATTCTCGCATAACTCATGTCTCCATATAAATCCACTACAAACGAGAAGACCTCATTCCGATTGTATAAAACTATAAAACATGACGCGGAGCCACACAACTCTTCAAAACGAATGCCACCTGTACTACAGTGACTTGCAGTTTGACCATAATATAAATTATACACCGAGTGGTCAGAACTTCATATTATGATAGTGATCATAAGAAAGTACAAAAAAGTAGGAGTGCTCATTCGATTTTTAAAATATGAACACTGTTATATATAAGAGCGCATGTGTATAGTGTATACATTTAAATGGTGATCATGTGAATAATTTTATGCTCCGTCATATACATTTTTATGTATTTTCAAGTTTGCATATATTTTTATGAAATTCCGATCACTCTATTAATTATTGTCCAGTTAGCACGGAAGCTCGTCAAGATTTGTTTCTAAATGGAAAATCATATGCATCCCATAGATATATTTATACAAGTAAGAGTGCATATTTCACCCCGTCCGTCCTCTCACGATAATCCATCAACAAGAGATTTCTGTTTGTGTGTATTACACTATTACATCGTGATAAAATATTCACTTATTGCACTTGTGCACTCTGTTTCACGTGTAAGTAAATATTTATTAATTGACCGCAGCCCACAATGTATCATACGAAGAAAAAAAAACACATTTACATCGTCTTGATTTCTCGATGCCGCCGCTGCAAACAAAACTTAATTATCATAACTATATTATTAGTTATTAGTGTTATTACCTACATAATATAGTATTATCATCTGCCACCACCACGAATACACATGATGTGCGCGCGTTCAGATCGCAAATCGCAATCACGGATTAACCCCGTTGAACCTACCTATATGTGTGCACGGTTCGAGCCGAAGAGGGAAAGTCGACCTTGGCAATTGTACATTAATTGTGTGTGTATTTTTTTTTATCACTGGTTTCGGCGCGCGACGAACACGATAGGAATTCTCTAAACGCCGTATAATCTTGCGCGTATATTGTACTTACCTATACGCACATATATTGTAATATGTACTCGGCGTTAATCTCCGGCGAGGTTGCAGCGCGCGTGAAAGTGGTCCCGCTGCTGTGGAATTCGCGTGCGCGTCCGACGAAACCGCGTCAAACTTGGACCGGGGGGAAAAAAAAGTAAAAAATAAAATAATAAATGTTTTTTTTTTTTTTTCGAACGTTATCCGCGACCGGTTTTCACTTTTAACTCGCGGAGAAATCATTATTATTCCCCTCTCGATCTGGGTCAACTCCGAAAAATACGAGCGCCGCATACCTATACCTGTATGTCTACGACGAGTATTATTATGTGTGTGTAATGTTAGCTCTGCACAATTATTATTATTCGACGGGATATACAGCAATCGGGTACCTACTCGTTACAATGATTTATACGTATGTGTATAGGGAACGTACCAACACGATATTTGCGCAAGCGATTTATGCACCGCACGGGGATAGACGTCCGTTAGCGTATACAGGGCGTGCCATACAAGTACATGAACATGACCTAACACTTAACAGTATTATTAAATCTATATTACGTTTGTGCGGATCACTCTGTATAAAGGGCTGCAGGACCCGTTCGGACCCATTTTTCAGCTAAGTTACAACTAGACGGATCAACTTCTAAGACCCGTTTGGGCTAAAGTATATTATATACATTTAATACAGCCCACATTTGGATCCGCATTTTCTTTCCCACATTTCAACATGCTAAAAAAAGTGATGCTCCTTATTTTAACCAGTATAACATATACCCATATACATACATATTTTTTTCGTACTATTAAAAAAAAATATTATATTTAAAATATTAATACTTATAATACCTATATTGTACTTATTATTTTATATTTTCATGTAAAATTATTATTTATTTAAATACAAACGGCTCTTGAAACATCGGTCCAATAACCTTCAAAGTACTAGTACAAGTACTTCAATTGAGATATCTGACCCCATTTTTATATTGTGCGTGTTGTTATGTTGTGTTTTGAACTGTATAATTTCCCTGTACTTACAATTTATTATTATTGCGAAACTGATGATATTTTGAACATACGAGTAACATGGACTTGGAAATCTTAATGAACTTAGATACTTAAAATGTATTTGGATGAAGTGTATACAATGGCGAGTTATACATAAAACATGTATTATACAATATGTTATCACAATTTAGTATACATTATTCGTATGTGTATTGTAAAATCTATCCAAATGGGTTCACCAAATCCGAGTCTAAACGGCTTGCTATTTTATTTATGACCAAAACGTGCTTCACCCCCTGTATGGCTTTGTATGCTATATTAATATATCTGTAATACCCGTGCGTGACTACTCATTCCTTGGCCCACAGAACCTCGTATATTATATATAACATTATAATAGTGTATAATATCATTGTTGTATTATACACACGCGTATGTATTATGCACGTGTTACTGCAGCACCTTATCCGCGTGCATTCTAATAATAATAATTATAATAATGATAATATTATGATGTTATTATTACGAGAACGGATTACCTAGCACACGGAATGACCGCGCGCGAGCATAATATGATTAATAATTATTGTACGCCATACTTATTACATATACATCATGTGCGAACTAGGAACGTTTTTGATAACCGAATAATGTAGGACGTATGCACGAAAATACATATAAATTATAACATATTATATTATATATTATATCAACAGTCCACGCTACTGGTTTTTTGCTCGTGCAACGCGTCTCGCTATTATTATTATATACTATAAATATTATATATTTTGCATACATATTTTTGCCTCGTCTTGATAGCGTTCGTGTGATGAAAATTCTTTTTGGTGCATCGTCTGAATTATGTATTGGTAAACGCATATGTATTACATTATATGCTTGTCATCTCTCACGACAGAGTGTAGAGCACCTGCCCGCAAACGTATGGTTCTCTACAATTATTAAGTTGAAACTCGAATAAAAATATCCCCCAATGTATTAATTGATAAAACATTTTTATTATTATTCCTATTCATTTTACATTTCAAATATATATATATTATTACAAAGAAGTTTTTTTCTTAATAAATATGTTCACATTTGAATATCACGTATAATCGATCCTTACTATCATGCGAAGGTCTGATAACTGCTATCAATAGACTAATTTGGAGCTCTCCTTGTATTTCTAAATTTAGTAGTCTGCATTTCCTCTGTGACACGGAGTGTTAGGCATCACTGCAGTTATACGCGTGTACGGAGTACAGGTATATGTATTACTCTCGTTACGTATGTATTTAAAGAATGTCGTATATGATTATAATAATGTCCGATGAGAGTAATAATTTGATTGTTATCGGGATAAAAAAAAAATCCTCAATTATACCAACCCCGATTTTCTCGAAAAGAATCCTTATCCGGTTGAAACGTAGTGCGTTCGCAATGTTTTATTATGACATATATTTCTTCATATAATTTATATACGCTTACGGCGAGAACGTTAAAGTCTCTACGTATAACCTATAGTCACCGTCTGGCATCTATCATACATATAATATAAATATGAACGCAATTTTTTATGTAGGTATGCTGTTATATAACAATTTGCAAACGTAATGCTATACCGTGTGAACTACATATACGTAATCAAAACCGTATTCAAATTTCTGTTTCCAACACTTTATTATGATTATGTATGTTTGGGATTTTTTTTTTAACACTGACCTTTATTAAACACGTTTTTATCAGATCCAACTTGATTGAAGTGTCATTAGTTCGTTTGCAGTATAGATTTAAATCAATAGTGTATACATTTTTGATCACACCCTCGTGCTGGGTGTGAATACCCAAAAATAACCAGATTACATACCTATTACTGTTCATCAAAAATAATTAGAGAAACTAATTTGTTCGCACCCAATATTAATGGACTCCTGCGAATCGAATCAGTGTTGGGTATGGTATAAGCGTATAATGTTTTTCGAATGGAAGAACTTCAACACAATACATACGAGTATTATACAGATTGGAATTTTTAAACTTTAGTAGTGATGCAGTTATAATAACTAGGTACTATTTAAATTGAACAAGTAGAATTATATAGTTTTTAATGATACAATGATAAATATATATTTATACCTCATAATAATTTGAATGCGTATATAGTTCTATAGAATAATTGATAGAACACTCGATTAAAGTAGATTAATATCAATACTACAGTAAATAAATTCCATAATACGTATCTACTTAATAAAAAATGTAAGCCTAGACATTTAGTGTAAAATGTACATCAAAGACTAAAATTGCACCAAATGCATAAGATTATAATAAAAATGAAGTACTTAATCGAATGCACGATAAAATTACATCATAGTGTAAGTGTATAATAATATTAATAACAACATAAGAATATATTAACAGAAATCATCACTTAAAAGAAAAAAAATTGTATAATAAAGCAATAATTTAAATCTAGAAAATAAAATCTTATAATATATTTAATGTTTATAGTGACTAATGTATATGTACGTAGATATAGCACAATATAGTTTAATGTATTTGAATCAAGCAATTATCAGTCTTGTAATATTATAATGGTGTATCCCAGTATTAATTTAAAAACGTATATAGGAGGTAGGTATACCGTGAAGAAAATATGCAAATTAACGTCTAAGTATTTAGGTACACGTGCGGTTTATTATAAAAATAAAAATACATAATATTATGTGATAAAAAAATCTTAATAAAGAAGACGCTGAAACATAATGTTATCTCCAATCGAACTGTGGGAAAAACCGCTTTGCAGACATGATAATCGTTGGTCGGTACGAAATTTGTTTTGAGAAAAAACCTAACTAACGAGTTTAGAGTAGAAGTAGTGGTTTCGCATATATTTCGCTGTCTTTAAGGAATAGTCGGGGAGAAAACGATAACGAAAAAAAAAATACCGGATTAACAACGATGACAAGCTATTATAATAATATTATTATTATTATGTTCCTTTGAAACGGTTTCTCGGTCACAGGGATGGTGCCAGGGCTTACGAGGTTTAGGACAAGACACTATTGCGAGGCCTTAAATTAAAATTGTTTTAATCATTATCAGTGATTGTGAAAAAAAAAAAAAATCCTAAATTTTTATACGATCTATTTTTGATGTATAAAGTATTAATAATATTTTATTGTACGAGTACTTTACATTTTAAAATATGCTTATTTGTCATTGATATAGTAAATTTTAAAGTGACGTATATGTTTTTATAATATCAGTACATTAGTTTTTTACTTCAAAAATATTGAAACAAAATATCAAATTTATTCATACAACATGATTCCATATAAAATATAATTAAAAAAAAATGTTCAGTTCATACTTAAAATTACAAGTTAAAGTCCTTACAAAGTTTTTCAAATTTAGTAAATGGCAATAGTATAACAATGATTTGACGGTATCTATTTATAATAAAACCAGTATTTTACGGAAAATGTTTCGGTAAATTAAGACTACTATATTAATAACGACAAATATCTACTTAATTTCCTATAGCCGATAAGACGAAAAAAAAGTTGTTGACCCGACTTCCTTCCAAGATCTTTATATTGCCCCGTTTTTGACTGTTTTAATTTGCGTTAAACAATCAAATTGTTTGCTCCGTAAGATAAATAGCATTCATGTTTTAATACTAAATACTAATAAAATACACATCACAAACACGTTGCTGCTGTCTACAGTTACCCGTTGTTGTCCAGTGAAAGCTGAAAAGCGATTTAAGAGTTTGTGTCTGAAGATTTTTTGGTGACCAAATGAAAAAATAATGATAATAAATAATAATAAAATTACCAACGACTCAAAGGAGTGACAAAAATATCAGATAGGACAGAGATCGCGGTGGCGTTGGTATACATCTATTATATATTATATTATAATAATCAAACAGGCATCGTGTGCATCACGGTTACAAGTGGCGCGGTACGATATTATTGTAATATATTTATGTATACGGAGTCGGAAGTCATCGAATAATACGCGGCCCGGGATCGTGACCGAGTATAGTCTTAAGAATGCGCACGTGGGAAGAGACCAGCCAAAACGCCCATCCGTCGTCGCGGTGCCATCGGATTTTCGTCGACCCCGCGACAGTGCCCCTCCACTGGAACATCGTCGAGACCGGCACACCACGGCTGCAACGCAATTAGCGAGACATATCTGCGAGTCACGACGACGGACTAATCAATCACATTAATACTTAATAGAGTTTAATATTCGTGTTATAATCACCTGCAGTCACCTGCGCAGGTTTATATACCCTGTAGAATGACGAAAACTGTTGTATATAACAAATATTATACTACCAGACAGCCAAAGCTGGCCGCAATAACGAATACGTAGGTATACATATACAGGGTGCTCCATAATAAATTGATGGATTTAAAAATTTGATAAAACTGGAGCGAGACTCCTATAGTTTAAGTCGGGTGAGTCACAGGGATGGGTGATTTTGCTTTATTGACCTTATCAATTTGAAATCAATTATATGTGTACATACCATTTCTTTCATAAAAAAGGGTCGATTGAAATCAGCTTATATTTGTAAAATTAATTATAACAAATATGTTTATATTTATACAAACCGAACTGTCACGGCTTCGCCGGTTGTTTATTTTACCTTCGGACGATGATATGTGGAATTTTTTATTCAAATTTCTATCGTTTGATGTGATTGGCTGGTAAATACAAAAAACGGTTAAACTTATTGGAGTGTTGTCACAAAATGGGAACATAAAATTACAATCCCTCTCATCCCCCGATAAAAAAAAATTAAAAATCGGGCAAATGTGGTGACACTAAGGAAGGTATTTGGAACAACTCAGTGAAGAAAAATGGAAAAAAAGATAAATTATTATTATAATTAATATTATTTATCTTTTTTCGATATATAAACTATATAACTACATAACCATATAAAATATGTTATAATTAACATATATGTTTATATTTACAATACCCAGGAAATTTTTCGCACTGCTATGACAATAAAAATAACATAACCTTGTTCGAATTCCGTATGCGGGTTAAATTTGTTTGATACTTTTACTCCGTTTTTATCAATTTTTCGGAAAACTAGGTACATTAATAAATTCAAAAAATGATTTCCCGAATGTACTGCATCTAGACAAAATTTAATTATCGTCGTTCCTCCGCCTATCGATTGCACATCCTTTTTAACTTCCCATCTTCCCATCTTGTTTTGGTTCTTCCCAGCGGTCTTTTTCCTTACGGGTTTTGTTCTAACACTGATCTAATTAGTTCATTTTGGCTCCTCTAGGCGTGGCCTGTCTATAAGAGTCTTGGCCTTTTTATCACTTCTGTTATGGTTGTGTTGGGGAATAATAGTTAAAATTATTATTGGAGGAAAATTATAACCATTATTTATATACTTTACAATATAATTGTTTAGTAGCATCTTTATCGATTGGTAAATAGGCACGATAACGATAACCGGTCGTTATTAATTTTTCATTTAATCCCTACACATCGTAAAATCTTTATACTATAGCACTACAAATAAAAAACGTATAATTATAAAAAATTAAATTTTATGATGACCACTCACGCCTCCCCAGAAATGGTGACACGCTCCCCTCCCCCAGTTTGGGAAACACTGGTCTAACGTGTGTGTGCACAAGTCCACATGTGGGTTTAGCTCCGGCCGTTCAAATGTGGGAGATGAGCGACCGGGTATACGCGTACGTGCGAGAGAATAATATAGATTATCCGACCCCCGCGTGCTCGTTTAGCCGCGTCCATTGTGATACATACCGATGATGACGTGAACCGTCTTCCGGGGGGCTTCGATTATCGTCATCGTAACGAGTGGTGGCCGGGGTCGTAACCTCCTCCCTGCTCGCGGGTCGGTACGCACCGTTTTAATTGTTTCGCACAGGCTGCACCTCCCGATATCACTCGCGACCCAAGAACGATTATTATAATTATTTGACCAGAGTCATAGAATATGACTCTAAGAAAAATACTGAATTAGGTAATTTGTCGTCTTAATATCGAATAATAATATTGTCTTAACATCGATATTCGTACATCTGCACGGATATCTATCGGTTACCCATATATAATATTATAATGATAGTAATATACAAATACACATATTATTGTAAATACACGCGAAACCAATGTTTACCGCGACGTGATCATATAACAGACAATTTTTGATTAACTTTTTTATTGTAAAATACGGGTTTTCGCATACGTTTTTTAAGTCATTACATTTAAAATCTGTCAAAAGATTTTTTGAAATAAATACATTTTTAGGAGTTGCTCATGCGTATGAAGTGTGTTTTTTCTGTTCTCATAATATAAGAGTGAATATGGGTTCACGAACTTTGTTTAGGCTATGATGTAAAGTTTTCATAAGTACCTGTTTACATTTTTCCCTACATTGTTGTTCTTTATACATTTTTATATATGTTCATAATATTATATGTTTCGTTTTAACGACTGCAGGATTTCACATTTGCGTGGGCTAATAAACATTTCGGGGTTCTATTTTTTACCATAAAGGAAACACTTAAATGATTCAGGTAAGTCCATCTCACCAGTTTTATCACTGCACTGCACAAATACTCGTAATATAATATTATGTACATGCACAAGTGTTATTGTTTTTTAAAATTGTTTAAATTTTCAGAACATGTTTTGCATACGTGCTTTTAAGGTAATATTATTATTATTATATGAAACGAGTTCTTACGGTTGGTGTAATGCAACATTTATTGAGGTTTGAGATCAAAATGTAACTTTACGTCTGAGTCAGACATTTTACTTCTAGATGGTTTTAAAATTATTTTAGTCACGATAGATAAATTAAGTAAATCGAGTCTTACCGTATAAACCTTTTAGTTATGAATACAGAACGGCAACGTAATGCAATGTATTCCATACGATACATATATTAATATATAAATATATGTTGTGTACATTGACATTATCTGCATATATCGTAATATCAATATGATTTTAGACGAGCTTATACCTGAAACTATTATGTATAATTTGTGTACCTACCTACTTATTGTACCATTTGTATAAAAATAAGTCAGTGACTTTATAATAGTAAGACCTCATCGGTAACCACAGGGTGGCTATGTAGTGTTATATTTCATTTTAAAATGTTAGCAGCCATAGTAAGACTGAAGCCTTTGTATATATAAAATGAAATTACTAATACAATTTTTCATTCTGTTACCATTTAAATGTAGAACACAACAAATTACACAATTTTCAAATCCTTATAGATCAAAGATGATGAAATGTTTGATATACTTATAGCCATATCATTATTAAACATCCAAGGTCGTTATATGGATGTCATTTAAAACTTAACGTGATCAGATGTCCAATTCAGATGATCTTATCTAACTATGTTATCGACACACCGAGGCTTACTGGGTAATAATTATTCTCCTCTATCATTATGCACTCACGCAACATATTACATTTGAATAATTACCTAGTTTCGGTATTCTATAAATGAAAATAAATTTCTATATTAAAATATCAAAGAAATAAAGCCAACAAAAGCTATTCGTTAATCTAACTATAAAGTCTATCTGTTTATACCCATTGCTTCTGGAAAATGAAATAATTCAAACTACTTAGTTGATAATTTTATAGATAAGCAATGCCATCTTTTAGTAATTTGAATGATGGTGATTTTAATTTTTTTTAATAATATTTAAAAACTGTTACCGAAAAAATATAAAAAAGAGTCATCTTTAGCATAATGTCAAAAGCGATTTTGGTTATTTTATTTATACTTAAACAATAATAAGCCTATTTAGATTATAGATTAGAACTTTTAGCTAACCTATATTTTAATAATATTTTAAAACATGATATGATTTTCAAAAAATATTCAATACCCGTTTAATAAATTCTGGTAATAGAATATTAGACACCGATTGTAATTGAAAGTTAAGGACATCTCAAGTAGTATAAATTTAGGCTAGTGATCCATACGAGATGTGATATACATATAAGTATCACTTTACGCCTCGATATCAGTGATCTAGAGAAGTGAAACGATGAAGGACAAACCCTTATCGGAGTCACTATTTTAGGAAATTTTTTTCTACGCAATTTAATAAATGCAAAACGTGCGATTACTTCGAATAAAAGACTTCGATAGCAACATAGATATCACCGATATAAGTACTGCCCTGTCCTATAGGTTGAAGTCGTAGAGCAATACGTGTTATACCTTGGCCTATTGGCAATTTGTTTTTATAACATTGACCGATTTTTATCGAAAAAATAATATCTTGTATTATTATTATTGCTGTTATTATGAAGCACCTAAATGTAAATTATCTGCGATTTTATTTGCAAGTATTGCTATATAGTACATTATAGAGTATAGAATATAGATAATGTTTTTTTTTTTTTTTACAACAAAAACAAACCCGCATAAATATAAATACTTACATATTTTATCAGTTTAATATTTATTCCCACCATTATTATTATTATTTCATCCTTGTCAATGCATTAATATTGATACAAAATACAAATAGAGTCGTACTCTGAAACATAATTGTCATTATTTTCGATATTATGGGGCTTCGATTTTCGTTTATAAGGTCTTGAATAAAACCTGTTTGGAAAACAATTCTGTTGTGCGTACATAGTAAAGCATTAAAAAGCGTGGACTGCGCGCATGCAGTTCATTTGCTTAGAAATATAAATTTAAAAATTATACAACGTATTATAACTTTCATGCCATTTAAACGGTACGAAAACTCCGGAACACAAGCTCAATACGTATATTGGTTCTTTGTAACTGAAAAAAAAAAATCAGTTGATTTCCGGTTGTCAATGATCGTACGCCTTCGTAAAATCTAATCTAATACCGCCAGATAGTGAAATGGTTAAAACCAGTTTCGTTGTCTTATACTATAAAACGTATAAATACCTATAATAAGCACCTTATAGTTCCCCTTATAGGCCACCACACGTGTCCACACATTATGTTGGTATAATACGCACACCGTTTTTAATGGATTTACGCAAATCACAGGTAAAGTACATGGCCGCAAAGGTAAGAACACTGTCATTCGCAAACTGCAATTGTTTATGAGATTATGTAAAAAACACTCACGTTCACTACTTAACGTATAAGTAGGTATATTTACACTGTGAATTTTTTACCGCTTCAACAATCGTACCCGTAAAAAAACGATGTTTTCGCTGTACAGGTGTACCGCAGTCGTTGTAATGGTTTTATAATATATTATAATATAGATACAGCTATACAATCGTGAATTCGTGACGAGAAAAATTACGCAGTTCAGTAATTATATACCTATAAATAACGCCGCCACCGCACACAACGACAATCGTTTTTCTGTCGTTTATTTTAGAGGTCATTGTGAGTTGAGTTTACTCATCTTCATCCTCGAATCTATCCTTGTTATATTTTCAGCACGCGCAGTGTTTAAATCGATCTAAACGAATTTTACATAATACGATATATATATTATATTTTATACGTTATCTATTAATATTATAATATAGTTTCGATTTATTTGATTTTATCGCTAAATAGTACGTAGTGCAATCAAATTTTGTGCAAAGTGCATTTAGTCGTAACGCGTGGTTTGTGTTTGTATAATATATAATATTGCGTACGCAACGAGCCTTATGTTATTTTTCCGAGCTTCGATTTATCGGATTTCACTGAAATACTATGTTTTTTAGTCCCACTAGGATTATCATCCAAGAAAGAAGAAAAAAACGACAAAAATCGATCGTAAAAACTCTGTCACGGGTCTTACACACTTAATGGTTGCACAAGAATATACATGATGGGAGACGGAATTGCATAACTGGATCGTTTTGATTTATATACGGAAGCGATCGTGTCAATAATATAATATGTAAATCGGATTCGGTAAAGAAACTTAAACACAACGTGTGTATAATTGTATGGTTCTTGCGCGTACAATCAATAATCGTTTCCTGTATAAAAATCGTTCTGATTTCATTATCTGTACCGATAAGCGTTGCAATTTTATTCTAATATTTCTCTTTCTCTCTCTCCTCTCTTTCTTTGTCTTTGTTAATGAATCGCACTCACCGTTTCTGCATTTGAATAATAATAATATACATACGTATTTTTCCAATCGTGAAAGTTTTCCTCGAGAGCGTGGTGTTAACAAACCACGCGACGAACAAGGCCGAGCCTATTATATGTTTTATACGATTATAGGTCTAGAATTCCCGTCAGAAGAGCTCCGGTCCTCTGAAGCTATAATACGTACGACGTATATTGTATACCGTATAATATGCAGTGTGATTTCATTAGAAGCTATTATAATAATTGATAACCGGTCCTTAAGATTTATAGACGCACTCGTTACATTATTATAATAGGTCAGACACAATGCACATAGTACATAATATTATATAGGTATAGGTGTTCTGCTGTGTGTATATATATATACGTAAACCATATAGTATAATATACATACATACATATATATAATATATATATATATATATATATATATATAATACTGTACCTACCTATATATTATATAGACCTTGTTGTCATATCTTAAGTATGCGAGGAATTCATGTACGATCTATTGAAGAGTTTGGTTTTTTTAGGTCATGTCGTACAAAGCGAACATTATACAGTATAATAATGATTTTTTTATCTCTGTACGAAATCGGTGTTAAAATGTATGTATTATTTTTTTTATCGATCTGGTTTCTGCTTTTTATAATATATATATACATACTTTAATAGCGGAAATGATCGTTATCGGACTGGCTCACCTGATGCGTTCGTATGTCTACCGGTGGTTTTTTCTTTTTTTCCAAACGGTTATTGTATTTAACCGAAGGAATAAAAGTGAACTGTTTTTACTATTGAGATTTTCAAACTGTATTAAAATTTAATGGCGTTTTATTATATCACGAAATAAAACACTTTACGAACAGATGACATTCGACGAGTTATAAATGAAATCGTATTTCATAACGTAATGGTGGACGAATTATAATATATATTATTAGTGTTGGTATTATAGGTATTATTATAACTATTATTTATTTATTTTTTTTCATAACGCAAAGTCATTACTCAGACAAAACTCCGCCGTCTAGTACGGATCATGATGCATAATAATATTATAATATTACTAGCGTATACGATGGCGTGCAGGTTCTCAGAGGCCAAGCGCGATCAAAGTCGGGTAAAATATGATACTAAGAAGCGGCTGACGCGGCATGGGGTTAATCCTGGTTGTACAATAAAAATCTGTCGGCATTATATACGTCTAAACCGACGTTATAGTATATATTAGACGTAAACGAAATAATATAATAATAATAGTAATAATAATATTATAATAATAATAAAATAAATATATAAAAAAAAACCCGCTCTCCACTATAATAATATTATGTATACGTAACCGAGGAAGAAATACGAAATAAATAAATAAAAATGTATATATAATATACTGTGCAGTCGGCTTGCATAGTAATAATAACAATAATAGTTCGTCCGTTCGGTCGCGCGTTTTAAAAAATATACAATAATATACATCATTTGTCGAATATGCGACTGCTGCTGCACGCTGCGTGTGTCTCAAGAGTTCGGGAGATGCACGACATACAGTTCGTTATTATATTTTATTGCTCTGTGTGGCTATATAATTTGGACGCGTATGTGCACGTATATGTGCTGTGCAGTAAACGCATCGTTTATTATCCTAAACGTCGGTATAAAATAAACACATGTTTTGTAAGAACTATGAAAAATAAAAAAATAAAAAATTAGTACCTACGTAAGAACAGTACTGCAAATATTACGTTGCTATATACGTAGTAACTAGTAATTCGATTATTTACGAACGTCTGTAAAAAATTACTCGGTTCATTAACCGAGATTTTGAAAAGAAATTATATTCTTGTAATGAAGATAGTGTATACACACACACTATATATATATATATATATATATATATATATATATACACACACTATATACCACTATATATATATATAGTTTAATATATACGTATAATAAAATAATCTTGTCGTAAATATGTTTAAATAAAATCATGTCGATACATGTTTGAATGCAATAGGTAGTTGTATCTTGACGTACTGGAGATTATAAAATTGCAGCGAAATACAATATGATAATATTATAATTGCATTATATTATTATTAAATTACTGATTTAAATTTTATTTGTAGTTATGATTCTTCCTTGGACTCTTTGTGTTCTCGCACTAGGTTCTGTAAATTAAATATTTTCCACAGCAAACATTTTAAAACTTATTTGGATTTTAACATATAAATCGTTAATGTTCATCTCATAAGATCGGGTAAATAAAAGAATACTTTTTCATGAAAGTTCTTTATGACTAAAGTAGAATTATGTTTTGAAGGTAATGTTTACGACAGAATTGTAATAAATTAGGATTTCATAAAATATAAATCAAACTGGATTTTATTTTACAGCTCCTTAAAAAAGCTTGGTTTTACGGTTAACCAATATAAAATATTTTCATGAAAAGCGGTTATCTTTTATTACAGTTTTAAGATCACCGACCAATTTTAATATTTTTTATATTATTCTCCATAATTTTTGATTTCATTTAATTGTTTTTAATTGTCTTCTAAGTAATAACGAATTTTAATGCAAGTCAGTTAAATACAAAAATATCACCAATACAATAGTTTTCTTGTCCTTAAATAATTTTAATACTAACTAGTAACTTGTATTTAAAACTATTTGAATATATACCTATTCATTATTACGCAGAAGCAAATAATATAATATAATTATAATTATTATAATTTATACTACATATTAGAATTTAAATTTACTCACATTATATTTTATTTCTTAATTTTACACGTCTTTAACTTCTAAATGTGTTAAAAACAAACACACTATATAATAGTTATAGTAAATAGATCCAATTATATGGTAGTAGAACTTATAGACGTAAAAAGAAAATATTTTTCTATTAATTTTTTAAACCCAGTACATATAGTTTGAATGATTTAATATTCATTTGAGTAACTAAAATAATTTGTAAAGAAAAGTGAAATGTTTTTGAAAATATTATTCTTATGACGAAGTTTAAATTCTGTTATCTATTTAGTAATGAAAATGAATTTAAAATTATCGTTTACGAGGCTTGTAAAATCGTAAGAGGCACAGGTACTTATTAAAGTTGTGATAATAGCCGTTGTAATCATTTTTGTTCTCACGTTGTTACCGAGAAAATTGATTTGTTCATAGTAATTATAACGTTTTACTTGGTTAATATATAATATAAAACACTATATTCTACAAACAGCTATTATTAAATATAAATTATTCGGAAGAACAAAGCAAACATTTCTTTTTTTAATACTCTAAACATTTTTGGACGTTACGTGAGTGACGTTGTGGCCACAATTACCGTGTGTATCTACTAATAACTGTACATCACAAGTATCACCGTAAAGAATTAAGTGATTTTTATTTATTTTTCTGAACAATGAAACATCGTAAATACCATTATTGTGTTCAAATGTCATCCGTACGACTGTACGGCTATTACAATTTAATTACAGGAGGAAAAGAATTCAACTATTTTGCAATAAAATCGAAGACGTGATGATCTTGTGATATATGTGTGTGTGTGTGTGTGGTCGATACTGACCCCCTGGAGAGGTTACGTTGCTCATATTTATGTTCACTTAAATTAGTTTTTAATAACATTTGTTATTAAAAAGAGCGAAAAAAGCCGCTGAAACTGAGGTATGGGAAATTGCACCCGTTCGCTAAGATTAATACCTCATTTGTCTATAGCAGAAAATACAAATGTCCTTTGTCTTGTGCCGCTGACCTCCTATGGAACAATACATCTGTCATAGGCTGTGTGTCCTTCGTGTATTTGATTTATGCGTCGACGGCAGTGCGTATACCTAAAATTCAATAAACAAAACTATATTGTTGTAATCGTTTTTCATAACAATTTTCACACACGTTATTCAGTTGTTGCTTTGTATTACGAAATACGTGTTTACAGAAATGCAAACAAAACAAAAATACAATATTAATGTTTTAAATGGCGCAGTGCAAATGTTTAACTGTCTTAAGATAATTTTTTTTTTATGTAAATAAAAAATCTTTAACCAAAATCTCACGCGTGAAATAATTCTATACGGCTCTTATTTTATTATTAAATATTAAGGGTAGGTTGCAAACTAGCTTTTAATGCAATAATGATTTAATATCGAAACTAATGAATCGTTATTAGTGTTCATAGCAGTTTAGCATATTGTATTGATTTGTTTTCGAGCATACTTCCTATAGTATAATATTCTATACTGAATGTACGCATTTATATTGCCTAGTTAGTTCGCCGTTGATAGGCAATGTATACATTTCAGATGTATTTATTACATAATTTATAATAATAAAATGCTATAAGTACGCGTTTCTAATTAGCATTCGTTCCGAGAAATTATTTATTCGCATTCCAAAAAAACATTCGAATCTCGCGTGGTTCTGAACGATTTGTGAGCTAGTGATTAGCTTAAATTGTAACGATTGCAGTTATAATATATGTCGCGTATGTACGACTTGTATAATGAGCCCGAAAATCTAGTTATTCAAAACACCTGAAAGTTATTTCATAACAAAATGAGAATATTAAATAACAACTATATATTATTCTAATCGAACCCAAACTGTAGTTAAGAAAGAAAAAAATACACACACATATTTTCGAAAAGAAATCTCGTGCCGCATATATATGTAATTAATAATTATACTATACCGGCCGTACCTACTACCTACACGCTACGTAATGATAATTAATAATCATACAACTAATCTTATTGCGTCGAAGAAAAAAAAAAATTGTATACAAAAGAACCGCACGCACGTGTGAAACCGTAATAATAATTATTCCCATTCGACAACCGTTTGATAATAATTATTTTTTAAACGAGCGTATTACGGTTGCGTTTAAGGTTATCATAAAATTTCAAGTACTGACCGAGACATTTACAAAAATAATTTTAATAGCCTTTTTTTTTAAATAAATTTAAATTATAAAATTTAGAACACATTTTAATATATATATATATATATATTTATATGGAATAAAATAATTAAATAATAATAGCATTGAAATTGAATTTAGTTTATATACAGTATATACTGTATATAATGGGACGACCAGGACCGAAGTCATAAATTGGTGACATGTCCCGGTGTATCGGGATATATGGCAACCCTAAGCTAAGCTTCTGTCGAACATCGCCTTCTTGTTAAACGCTTGTTAAGCGCCGTACAATTTTACACTATCTTACACGCTATTATGATGGTATGATTACAATTAATTATTTTTTTGACCGAGAGCAATATTATTATCCTAATTCCTAGTACGATATTCTGATGTTCTGAGTTTTCATATTATTTCGATTTGTTTAACAATAACGTGCACAGATAAGTATAGAAAAATTGCGCCATATTCGTCTATGCAGTGTTATAGGTTGATAAACAATCATTATGTTATATTTGTTGATTTTTGTTTTTACCAACAACATTAACGTTCAGAAAAAAAAATAATGTAATAATTTAATCCCGTTTACAAGTAACACGCATACAAATACTAGTATTGTGTTAATCGCGACAATCGCAAATTGTCATTCATTCGTCGACGAAAAATTGTATTTTCAGTGTATTACCGTTCCTATAACATATAATATAATTTATTCTAATAAAAATTAAAACAAATGCGTACGCGTTATAATAACCCGGGATATATGTATGTTTTCGCGTTCATTTATCACAATGTGTATATACGCAGATAGATTTGGCTGGGCAAGTGGCCGTGACTATGTATTAAAAAAAAAATAATCATGTAAGTATATATTTTATAGAAAACCGAAATAAGTAAATACAAACATTTTGCAAAAACAACACTGCAGATGCGAACGTAACGAAGCATTATGTATTATATGTACGTACATACGTACATACGTATACGGACGGGTATTTGATTGACGCGTGTGTATATCACGTAATAATTTAATTTTATGTATTTTTTTTTTCGCCCAAAAATGAATCCACTGTAATGATACAATCTTATACATACCGTCCCGAATTAAGTATTACCTACGCTGTACACACAAATCGGCCGGTGTGACGTTTTTATTTTACGGTCTCAAATGTATGAGGACAAACACCGTTCTGGCATTAACGGCGCGGAACGTTCCTTACGCGCGTATATTATTATCGCAACACAGCTGATACCCATTATGTGTACCTAATACCTAGTAATAAAATATATACTGTAATACACCAAGCGCGCATGATGTACGCGGTTCGCGGCAACACTGGTCTAAATTATGCCATCGAATGTTTCAGATGACTGAAGTGACGAGCAGGACTTTCAATTTCAGAACATCTGCCGACGGCGACAAGAAAGCCTTGTCCGTGAGAAGGTACGAGGCAAAGCCCCCGGAAAACTTGGTACTGGTAAGTTGTCGACACACGCATACCTACATATTATGTACTAGATATCTTTACATGACGTGTATTAACGATTTTAAGAGGATTGTAGCCGTATAATCTTCTGTCTCTGTCTATCACACGCCAAACAGGAATAAATACGTTTTCTGTTTCCGATGTACCGATCAATAAATTAATGCAATAAGAATTTTGAAAACTGATTTACATTTGTCGAAAAGTCTTCTTTAGATTGATTTTGTTACATTTTTTAAATGTTGTACTTAACATACTCAAAAATGTACTTTTATTGATTTTTATGTTTTCAATTTGTTTAATTCTATTTTGTGAACTTGGGGGGGGGGGAAATAAAAAAGTGGGAAATTCAATCTAAAGCAGACTAATGAAAAATGCAGATCAATTTTCAAAATTTTTATCGCATTAATTGAACGATCGGTACGTTGGAAATAGAAAAAGTCTAAACTCTTATGTTGCGCGTGTAATAGACAAAGACAGAAAATCATGACTTATAAATTACAATCCTCTTAATTGTTGCCATATTATGTTCCCGTGTGGCCAGCCCATAATATAACTATCTAGAACGGAACAATATATATAACAGCTGTCCTCACTAGAATCATGTAGAAGATGTTAAATAAAAATTTGGAAAATTACTTCATTGCTTGCGGGCGCCGCCGCATACATTTTCAACGATTGTTACTAAAAAATTTTAAAATTAAAAATACGTTATTTTGATTTTACAAGATTTTACAATCATTTTGATTTTTACGGAGTGTGCAGTTTAGTTGTAGTTTTTTTTAATGCGGGTCTTAATGAAATTTATTCAGTGGGAACCGCTGTTACATATATTTACCCGCCACGAAAATACCTAATATGTTCCGTTCTAAAGGAATGCATATATTGGGCATTGGCATACCGATATTATGTAGATGGTATTTTTCAATAACAACAATGGGTGCGCCGAAAGATAATAATGTATGACAACCATTCGAAAGTGCAAGACGAACAATATAATATAGGGGCTTGTAGTTAGTACCGATATGTCCATGGACGGTTTAAAACGTCTGCGATATGTGAAATTATATTTGTTTAATCATAATAAGCGCTGTGTACAAAAAAGGACGATGATACAACACCGAACGACCGATCCACACAATATTATAGTCGTATTACGATAATATTATGTTCGAGTCTCATTTATTTTCATTACTCGATCTTTTTGCTCTATTACGCTATAATAATAACGATTTAATAAACAAATTTACTCGTATAATATATAAGTAATTATTATTGTTCTAATAACTCGACGCTCTGAATTTCAATTCGATTTAAGAACCCGGGCCAACATATTTTGAGATCATCGAAAAACGAGATGGGAGGATCTTTGGCTATAGCTTTTCGGAAAATGACTATATTTTATTTACAATTTCTCGGGTACTTTAATTGAAAATCATATTATATTCGGTTTAGTGTGAAATCGCAGGTCCTATACGTGCAGGCTAAGCGTCGTGGTATTATAGTATACAACGACGTCGGCTGATGAAAAACAAATTAAGAATCCCTATAAAGCCAAAGCGTTATTATACTGGGTCACGATTTGAATATAATATAACAATATTATGATATGTCATTTTCACTCCGTGTACGTACATACGAGTAAGTATACGCGCGTGCGGTTTGCGCGCAGTGTCAAAACACTCTTTTAACATTTCTCCGGGATAACGTGTCGAATTGTTTAACCCGTATAAATATTATATTGTGTACATCGGTTTTATATTGTTTGCATGTATACATTTTCCATAATATGTGTATACAGTCGGTCGTTCAGCGCGCATACAATACAAACAGCCGACACCAGGAATATTTCGTCAGCGCGTGCGCCAATTAATAATCATTTTTACGTACGTCCAATGTATGTAGGTTAAACCGATGTAATATTCGCTAGTGTGTGTAAAACGTATTATCAAACTATAATATCCGATGTGGCGAGTGGCTTAAATTCACGTGTCACTATATATATATATGTACACTATATTTACACACACACACACACACAAATCCTGCAATGACTATTAATTATTATATTGCTCACATTAAGTTCCCGGACATCATATTATAGTATACGTGTAAACATATTTTTATACGTATTATAATAAACACCGCGCGCGCATGATATTATAATATAATATAAAACTATATATATACTCGCTTAACGTGTATAATTTACCGTATCGTCGCAACATAATAAAACCCGTATGGATACGGCGCGGCCGCTGGTGAATCCATCGACAAGTAACTGGGTGTCTCTATGATGTACATACTTCATTGTACGAACACGTTTTAATAAAAATTACCACGCGTATAAATTCATAGAAAAGTGGACGGACATTCCTACACGCTTTGAGGAGTTTATTGTTTCGGGTGAGCTATTGATGCGGACGTACTCAGATCTGCTGTATAGTGTAAAGCGTCCGTTTTTATCGATGCTTCGCTCAATAATTCGAATCACTATCTAAAACGTTAAACTTGATCGTAATATTATATTGGTAATTTAGAAAATAACTGCGTGTAATGATAATTAAATGATAATTAAATCATGAAACACAGTGACAACCTAGTTGAATGAACTGAGATTAGATTCATAGAAACATTTCACTCGCCTTATGTTGCAATTCATTTTTCGTGCAGAATCTAAAATGTTGATTCAAATAATAGATAAATACAACCATAGTCCATAATAGTTATCTACAATATTTAATCATTGGTGGACTATGATGCTATATCACAGATTTACATCGGTATTGTCGTAATAGTTATTTCTCAATACTACATCCAAGATCCAACGTATATTCTTACAGCACATTGACGATGGGGGAAATAAATTAATAATCGTCTCATAGTTGTGTAATTTTTTCTTAAATTAAATTATCTCAGAAACAATAATGTTTAAATTACTAAATTGATTAATAAATTGATTTATACTTTTTCAATAATAATGACTAAGTAATTAAGTATTGGATGTACTTCATACATAGCTATGTATCATTATATGAAGTATTTTTGTCGGTTGTTATTACTTTTACTGTTATTAATAAATTACTCTTATATTCTTCTGTAAATAAATACATGTAAATTGGAACAAATAATTACATACCTAAAATGTTACGAAAACATGGCTAAAATAGTATTCATATACAATATCTCCACTTGATTAATATTTAAAAATTGAAAACATATTATTTCTCAGACCCATTGGATATATCTAAACCCTACAATGTATTATGTATATATGTTACGAGTGTAGTCGATAATCGGGTAATGTACACATTATTACAGGGTAATTTAAACATTATCCATGCCTGTTATAGGATACTATAAAAATATTATTTGTAAAACGTTTATTTTTTACATTATCTACCCAATACCTTTGAGTGGATAAAGTGTTTTGATAAAATATATAATACTGTATGTAATTTCTATAAAAAAAAATATCAATTGTAGATACTTTGTAGAAATGTAGATATAATATTATGATAAAATTATATGAGACGTGTGCATTGATATTGTGTAGTTTCAAACTTAAGTATGGTGCCATCGGTTTTCGTGTTTTTTTTTTAGTTTGTTAAAGTTTTATCATGTAGATTGTAGTTTATTAAAATGTGTTCTCAAAAAGAGAAATTTTACAAAATAATCTTTTCATAATATCTTTCCGGTAGTCAAGGTTTTTTTTTTTTAAAATGGCTACCTATGTAAAAGTAAATGTTTATCTAATAAATATGAATAAAAATCTGGAGGGATACTTTGCAACTCTAAATATCACTTAAATTTAAACTATTTCGATTAATAAATGTACCTATTTAATATTTAAATTTTTTCATTTATAAATTAATAACTTAATAATATCTAATTTACCTGATAAATAATTTTTGGACAAATATGATATGGACTTTTTCTACTTCAAGCTTTATCTTCAGCACACTGGATGATTATGTTTATACATTGTACAATATTCTACTGTTCATATGGGTAGAGATACCCAAGTAATGTGCGTATACTACACATTATCGTATTCTACCCCTAACATATCTAATAATATGACCGATCGAAAGCTTTCGCACAAAAATATTGTTAAGATGTACCTATTAAGTATCGTAAGTCGTAATAGTGTTCAACTTTGACGTAGATTACATCTGGATAATAAACACGCAGTTCGAGTAGTTAACATAACATGTTTTTTGGATAATATTATATTAGGTATCGTTGATAAGAGTCAAGCGACGTTGGTCACGCGCATTAGGAATCACGGATTATAATATAACTCAGTTCTTCGCATATAAATGACACGACCTCATAACATTATTATTATTGTAATGTATTTACATTATCGCGTGCAGGCGACTTTTACGACGGACTCGTTTTTCAATCAACGGGTCAGATAGATTGGGTTTGGTGACGGGATTTCCGAGTTTCCGGTTGTATGATGGTTCGTCGCCAGTGGATCTAGCGTACAGCCGATCGTAGATGATCGAAACGATTAAAACGGGAGAGAGATAGTTAAACCTCGAAAAAAAAATTTGGAAACTCGCGCATGATTATTATCGTAACATACGACAGCGGTGAATAGTGGTCGCTGATTGCAACCTAGTGGCCGGCAAATAAGGCCCAGTTTTTTTGTCGGCCGATTAGTCTTTTGTTTTATTTCCATACACAACAGGCGTGTTTCCGTAAAATATAGAAAAAAAACAAAAAAAAATGATCGTTTTCCATCAGGCCACGGTGAAAAGTGAATGAGAGATAGAAAGTGGAAGTGCGCGCGCGCGAGCCTTGTCGGATGCGACGGGCACGCGTTCGCGAGTGCGCGCGGAGGGGTCTCCGGCGTATAGGATGCAATCGCTTCGGGTCGACCGCCGTCGCGGCTTCAGTCTGTCTGTCCGTTGGCCGACCCGTCACTCGCGCGTTGGCGGCAAAACGATATTACTATTATTATTATTTATTACGATAATAAACGTTATAACCTACTGTATACGACGTACCCCTTTCGCCGGGAGTGTTGATGAAATTAACGTTTATTAAAAAACTTGTACGTAACAACAGCAGCTACCTGCATGTATATATATAATAATAATAATAATAATAATAATATAATATAGTGTGCGGCACACGAGTTGCGAAGTGCGATTACGGTGCGCGAACGTGTAATTATTGGTTATTACGATATCGGTACACGAGTGTAGTATATTAATATTTTAATCTCTAGAATTTTTTTCGTATTTTTTTTTTTTTGCGACGCTAAACGCAGCAGCTCAATATAATATTATGTAATAATAATAATACAATTATTATAACATCGCGCAATGGACCGCCGCGGTAGCTGGTGATAATTCGTGCGCGCGTATTTACTGCAACTCGCAACACCCACGCGCTAGGTCTTTTTCGAATGGTGGTCATACTTATCGTGCCGCCGCCGTCCGATAACGCCGGCCATGCAGGGAGGTGCGGCACGGCCGAGTCGGCCAAAAGCCCCGGCGACAGGTCCACCTCGACCACGTCCATATCGTTCGTGTCGTCTGATAACTCGTCGTATTGTTGTTTTTCGCAGGTCGATCCGGACAATCTGATCGCCACCACCAAAGAAGGTAAGATAATAAATATATATATATATATATATATAAAAATAACATTCATAATACTACTACGCCGCATGCTACACATTACTAAATTTGTACACCGGAGGCGTCGAACCTCTATATGACACAGCGGGGGTGCGGATGATTTGGGTGGATAATAATAAGGGTGCAGTCCGAAAAATAGTTTTATAATATTTGTCCGGCCATTTCCGAGTCGTTATTTATTTTAAATTGTTCGGAGGTAACTATTTGTTGAATTTCCTCCACTATGACTATATATACTGACATATATTATAGGCCAATGGAATTTGCAACGTCCTGCAACTATAAATCTATTTTTACTAATATTCGTTTGGAAACGGAACTGAACGAAAACGGACACTCATTATTCAGCTCGCCAAAACACAATTTTGTTTAAAAATACGTACTAATTCAATCACTAGAGTTAAACCTCGGGAACCCAGCCCGTTTCGATGGTGTGTGAATAAAAGGAGACAAAATAAAATTCCTTGAATCAGGTTTATAATATAATTGTTGACTTACTGTGCACCGATTTTTTTTTCTATTCCAATACCCTGATAGAGCGCAAACCCGAAAAAGAACCCTGAGTGAAATAATACACGTCATAAGTTATTACGATTTTAATACGCGTTTTCGAAGGACGCCTGCAATCGGGTGGTACGATACAGAGACCTGTGGAAGCGTCTCATCGTCGGCTAACCCGGAGCGCGTCCTAAGACGTATTAATGTACTATTATAATTATATATAACACTCACATTCCTTGTTTTTTTTTTTTTTTTGATTTTATTTTCCCGCTACATAACTCGTCCTCGCCATAGTCTGTCGTCGATATTTCATTGCGTGTATAAAACATAATGGTCCCGAACGACGATGCGGCGCACTGCGCAGTACATTAAAATATAGTATAATTATACCTACACACAATAGTTCAAAACCAAATAGTTGATTTTTTTATTCAGTAATTGTTTTCAATACTTTAAGGGGATACTGTGATAAAAGAAAAAAAATGGTAGAAACTTGTTGCTATGCGACGTATTACATTTTATGGGATTCGTAAATCGGGTAATGTTAGATAAATATATACAATTTTGTGGATTTTCGTTTTTTCGATATTACGCTCAACAGAAATATTAAATGTAATGTAATGTATGCACGTGCTCGTACGTTAATTTTTCATTCAATAAATCATTGGTAAAATTATTTTTCAAGCTAATGCTCTTTCTAAGTGTGTCTATTAGTTCTATACGTATTGATTATTGTTTCAAATGTCTTTCGCGGTCCACATATTTCAAACCTAATACTAAAAACAAGTGTACAACGATTATTGAATTTAACATAATGCCAACGTTTTCTACTGATTCACATTTCTTTTTTCTTTTTAAATTCAATTAAAATATGTATTAGAAACATCTGCGTTTAACCGTGAACATAATTAACGTTGAACTCGTTTATGTTACACCGAAGTGCGTTTCTCGTAGCACCCATTATATTATAGTGTGTAACAAATAACAATATATTATATATACGAGTATAGAGCCGGCTACGATCGATCATTAGAAATCAAAATGCTAGAATGTCAATAAATCCAAATAATATATATATATATGAATAATGTGGTCAATTATTCAAGGTTTTGCTCAACGCAGAATATTACTGTCATTAGTGGAAAAAAGTTAGTTTTTCAATTTGAATACCCGTCAAAAACAGTCTTAACCGCACATTTTAATCGATTATATGATACCTCTAAAATCGCATATGCATAGAAACATACACCACCGAACATATAGTACTTACCTTAAATCGAATAAAAAATATTTTCAACCAGTTCGATTGCGTGTCTGACGCAAACCCATTGGACTTTAGAAATCGTTTCACGTACACGAATTCATTATGTTGTATGGCGTCAGTACATCATCGATAAATGATTTTCGAAATAATAATAATGTTCTTTGCACATCCGTGACACGATATGAATAATAAATCTTTTGAAAACACAAGAGAGAACGGAAAAAACGATCCCAAAATCTATGCGATTGCTTCTATGAATATGGTAATTTCTAAATGCTATACTATAGATATTTACGATACGTTCGTTCCGTCGAACTCGCAAAAATTATCGTAATAAAATTGTCTCGTAAAAACTCGTACTGCACCGTTCGGTGTCAAACGCAATTACTGTTTAAGATGAAGTATTGAAACTCAAACCAAAAGCGATTTTAAATTATACGTATCTCTGTTATGTGTAATGATAAAATGTTTGCAGTTTGACTAGTTTGCACAAATGAACAATGATATAACAGTTATACTACTGATTGAAGATATTTTGAAAGATATACACATTAAAATAATATAATTTATTCTAATAGGGTCTATAAAATTTGATACATTTATATATGCTTTGACCGATATGATAATATATTATATTATATGATGTTTCGGTTATTTATTTTGTCAATAATTCGAAATAATTTAAAGCAATCAAAAACGTTTTTAACAAAGCAATTTAAGTGTAATATTTACATAAATCCCGTAAATAAACTATATTTCGTGATAAAAAATACTTGATCTAAAAATATATCAACTTAAAAATAATCAAATCACACTTAGTTATATGACAGAAAATAATTTCTTGGAATGAAATTTTTGAATAAAAAACCATTGTAGTTATATCAGTTGTAGTAAAGTAAATTGTTTTCGTGATGTCATAATTTGAAGTGTACATCAGCCGTCACTCGATTGTAAATTTTTAACTTTTGTTCCGAATTATTTTTAAAAAAAAATGCTGTGTTTTATTTTGTTTTTCTATATTCAATATATCCGTTGATAGACGCTATGAAATTTTACTATCGAATCTAAACAATCAATTACTGTATGTGTGTAAATAATATAACGTGTATCTATACGTATATAACCACTTCTAACGTATAGTAATAATTTCTGTATGGTTTATCGATATCTTCAATTCTCCAACATTGACGCAGCTAATATTAAATATTATTATCATTATGACTTCATCTTCGTAAAACCTGACTAAATTATTTATACGTTTTTGCGGTGTGACGAAAACGCGGGTTCGCTTGTAAAATTTTAGCTATGAATATTAAGTAATATTTTATGGGCACAAAAAGTAGGTTAAACAATAACATCAATACGAATTGTCAACTTTCATTTGTTATAGAATATTGAGGGACATTATTGCGTCTGTCCAGCATAAGTTTACGTTAATGCAACATAACTATTGCACTCGTGTATATCTGTCAAGCTCAAACGTTACTACGTTTTACGATTTTTTATTTCGATCGTCGAAATCACCTTCAATTTAGTTACACAGTTATTTATTTTTTTAAAAAACCTATACAGCTTGCAACAGCCGTAGTGTTGGATTTAAAGTATACACAATTTCAATAATTGAAAACATTTCTACAGTCATCGATACGTGCGCATAGAATATATATACATACATTTATTGTGTACACTTCTGGTTTGTGAAAAAATGGTGTGTTCCATTATTTTTTCCAACCAATATTCGAGTATAAAATAATAAGTTTGGAAAGTATGATATTCGACACCGCACTTGTGGAAAATAACTCAATTATTGAATTCGATCAAGCTGAAAATGAATTTCAATTTGTATAAACCTACGTGAAACTCAAATAAATTCAACGTTTTCCCGGACGAATAAGCATGTAGTATTATCGTGGAAAAAAATACCATATTATATTGGCTAATATAATTGATTAAAAACGAAGAATAAAAAAAAAATAATAATAATAATACGAGTGTCAAATCTCTCAGCTCTGTAATACTGGGTTAAATTGCCGTTACTAAACTGGGTGTTGGTGGTTTTCGGGAGATTAAATGTCAGCGTCTATATGAAATCAGCGGATTAGCGTACCGTAACAGCATGCAGTTGTTGCGCACAGGATATAAACGTTATAGTGTTATACCTACCTATTAATTTTTTACTCCGTACACCTTTTACAATATGCACGTATACGTGCGCAAAACGTTTGTACGAAAATAAAAACTTAATATATATGCAATACGTTTTAAACGCGAGATGGGGAAACTATATTATATGTATATGTATTGTATGCTCAAAATAACATAATTCACGGGCCATCGATAATAGCAGCATATAAATACGAGAGGGAAAACGAGTAATAATAATAATATAACCAGTGTAATGAGTATAGGACTTCGCGAATCGCTTCTGCTGTCCGCGAGCTGGTGCCGTTCTTAGCTTATTAATATTCGTGACGTACCCGAAACACAATAGACGGATAAAGATCTCTACATTTTTTTTTTCTATTAATTTTGCAATTGTTGCGTATAGTTCGCTATTAATTTCTTGATAAAATATGCTTTATATACGTCATAATTTATATAAACACTAATCGATATGCACGGAAATGAATGAAATGAAATAATGCGTTGTATATATAATATATATGTATAACATACGTTTATACATTGGGTGAGATAAATTATAACAAAATTGTGTATCTTGGTCCGTTTAGCATTTTACTGTTAGATTGTGTGAAAAGTTCAATTAAGTTACAGCTATATATTATGTTGTCCGTCAGAGGACAAAAATACCTATATATATATATATATATATATTATAGTTTAACGATCCGACGTTTGCGAAACGGAGAAACAACAGAAATTTCTTCTTCAGTTTGGAATATTATTTATGAATATTTTTTAATTTGAATCCAGTACATATTAAAATAAAATTATAATAATTTAAATCGATAATCTGCTACCTGTTTGTACTTTGATTTACCATTGGTTGATGTAACTATATATAAATTAAATATTAAATGTATATATAAAAAAGCATACTCATTATAACCGGTTACGTAACTTTAATCACTATAGGTATACATTTATACGAGGATGATATGAAATATTATGTTATTATTATTTAATATTTTTCACCGAAACAATTATAAAAAAATTCACACACTTTCATTAGGCCTCACAAAATCTATGGACCTTACCAAAGTATAAATACAATGTTTGAAGAATGTATAGCAGTTATGTTTTATTATCGTTCAAAAGTACTGTTGTGACATTGCATACAATAATAGTTAAAAATTAGCATACTTGTATTACCACAATGTATATATATATATAAATATGTATCCCATGCGGAAGCATCTCAAGCTCTGTCGTCAACATTTTGTTGAACAGAGTTGTGTATGTACTTTCTCCCCGAGGTATTGTTAAATTGTTATGTTTTATAAAAACCTCTATGGAGTCAAAAAAAAAAAAAACCGCTTGTTATCCAATGAGTACGAACTCATAATGATAATATTATCTACGTGTGAATGTTTTATTCATGGCAATAAATTATAAATATATATATATATGTGTGTGTGTGTGGTAAACGTGAATATGTATGACACCCTCTGCTGTGTGATATGTGTGAAAAAAAATCGTCACTCCTTATTATTGGAATGCTAACGAATATTTATGGTACGTTGGTACGTTCCATTATAATGCTATATAATATTAAACGTACGCAGTTTGCATAGTGACTTCCTCTAAATCGTCTGAGTAATAAAAATAATATTTTTGTACTTTTAACGACAACTAATCGTTTTTTAAACACTGCACGGTCAGACAATAGAAAATGTACTTAAAATAATAAACAATGAAGAGTTTTTATCGAAGGCCATTGGGAAATATTCAAATAAAATTATAATACATATTAACAAATGTAATTTTAATATTAAGTAATGAATGGAAAAATTGTAAAGAATGAGGTACATTTTTATGTAAGCACCCAACATGTACGATAAATTATCAAACAAAATATAAAACTCATCTTTTACTCGTTGCCGCACATAAACTAATAATATTATGCTCTGTGTTATAATTTAAAAAAACACCAGCTAAGTATCACATTCTAATGTTTACAATATTTAATATTTTTGCATTTAAATAAAATTAAATGTATGTATGATTCAATCGCAGCTTTGAATGAATTTTATTAAATAATAATTAAAAAATTATTTATGGATCGCAAAACTATAATATTCGTTTTATTAAAGTTACAGAATTAGTGTTCTAATTGTTTTCGATATTGTATTTTGACACTATTTTAGGAATGAGATTATGACGATTTTACGCGTACCGAAAATCAGGTATAGATCAAATATTGTATACGTCTTTCAATTTTGATTGATAGTTGTTCGAATAGTGTTCAAAACGGTACACAAAAGAAAAAAACAGTTTGCCCCTAGCATGTATTATTATTATTTTTTTTGTACTTGTGTATGTATACTCATTAATAAAATTTCATAACTACTAGTTGACAGATTAATGGGGTCCTATATAGCCCCTAGTGTGCGTCTGTGTCTGGTCGCATGCATGTGTGTGTGTGGATACAATATTTCCAAACCGAGAAATACATGGCAATGTGTAATTTGCCAAAGAAAGTGCTCGCCCGTTTATATATATTGTATACATATTATTATACAAATGTGTGGGCAATTGTAAATGTCTCTATTTCCGCGTCTGCAGTGTGCTGTCTCGACCTATATTTTCCAATGTGTATATATATAATACACGCTGTGTGCGTCTTTTTTTTTCTTCCATCGATCATTTCGCTTTATTCATTATTCGTATATTTTTTGTTCGCAATTATAGAAGAATGGGTGACTAAGAAAAAAGTCGAACTGACGACGAAAAAACAAATCGAAACGCGAGTGAAAAGACAAGTCGTCTTGGAAGACGGTAAAATTGTCGAAGACTCCGGGCCGATCGTTACGACCAATACGACTGAAGACACAGAAAAACAGGAACATCAACAAACTGAGGTAATTTGAAAATATATTTTTATTTTATAATTTTCATCTAAGCTAAGTGCTACTACTGGGTAGCTCCTTACTCACGTAACCCCTACTGTTTTATTACCCCATTCTCACATACACTTATTATGCTAATTGTATAGATTGTATATTTCTTGTAATAATAATAAAAAAAAAAAAATTTTCATAATTTTGTATTCTTAAACGCTACAACGCAATTAGAGTTTATAGTCTAACAACCCAAGCGCTACAGCTAATGATAAAATATTTTACAATCAATATAATCGTATCACCGATTTCGGTTATTTTACGATTACATATGATTAAATTAAAATAATAATCACCCATCATCGGCATTGGTTTACCAAAAATAAACGTAGTAGGTATTCTTAAACGCAATCAGATACTTAGACAGATATTATAATTGTCTGACGTGATGGTTGAAAATCGCTGACTATTATAATTTATAATATATCTATATATTATATTATGTTGGATGTTCCGACGACTCAGGTGATTACAGTATATTGTTTGCGAAACATTCCGAAATCAATAATGGTTATTATTGATGAAAACCGGGTACTGCAGGGAGGACGAAGGGTGTGATAACGCGTAGAACCGATAAACCTTAAATCCAAAGCTAGTGTTGTAAGACACACTTAATTATCTATTGCAGCTTCGCGCACACATCCATAATGCACTGTCTACCTAATAATTATGATTTCATAGCGTATAATGAGAATAATGATTGGTCTTTTTCACGCGGATATCACATCGGAGCATCACATAAAACAAGTAAAACTAGATCAGTGTGCGGAATAATTGCGTCCATTCCCGGTGTGTATGAGTGAAAGGCAACAGATATTATCAAAAAATAATACGTGTGTATAATGTGTGTGTGTGTGTGTGTGTGTGTGTTCTTGCGCACATGTGTAATACACGCACAGTTGCTACTATATACTACCATACATATATACACGCGCGTCTTATTTTATACGCGCATATCTTATTATACGTATTATAATTGTAATTGACGGTATAGTGACGGGGTCGGGTCGCCGGGTATAGCACGTGAGTACAATCGAAACCGAATGAAAATCAATTTCTGCGAACACTGCCGCACAAATCGGGGGTTCACCGAACGGTCTTATTGTTTTTTTTTTTTTTTTTGGTTGGTCTCAAGCCGGCTTATTCATTACGTTTATAATTAATAAATCCATCCATTCTCTCCATCACCTTCGGAATATTTCTGTACAAACGCCAATATTGCATTCCTTAAGAGCGATGATCCTGCAAGAAATCCAGCTAGTCCGAAGGTGAATGTCGGACGGTGACTATTACGACGGAATTCACAATTTCAGACGTGATCGGAATACACCACACGCCGAGACTACACTATTCGATTTCGATTATATCACACGTCTATAATGTATACACACATTTGATTTGTGTAATGTTCGCCGTATGGTATGCGATATTATTGTTTTTATACAGGCGTATAGTTTTTCAGCGTAGATTCGTACTTATGTATATTATTTACGTGAACAATTTTTCTACTCTCATTGGCTCGTGAATTTAGATAGGTTGGAATCGTTTAGAAAACCCTTTTTCTGACAACCGATTTAGATATATATAAAACATAAATATTGATATACACTGCACGTACAGCTGAACGATGGATTTTTAATCGAATCACGTGATTAGATTTTGTAATGTTAAAAATCGATGTTAATTGTTCGTTGAAGTGAAAAAAAAAATTTGTGTTTTTCAGCATCGTCAGCTCGGAGACGAAGGAGACGGTGGTGAACAAACCAAAGAGGTGGTGGTACGAATATCGTCGTTGGAAGGCAGCCCAACGTTACTGAAAGAAGTGAGGGAGAAAAAAATCAAGAGCCGAGAAGAAAAAGAAGAACTCGTGGAAACGGAAGATGTGGTCCATCTTGGGAACATCAGCGACAAGGTTCGTAAACATAATATAATAATAATTCAACATATTAACGTAATATAATATTATCCGAGAATTAATTAAAATTACATTATTATTATGTATAGTAATAATGTAAACATACAATATCACAAACAGCTAACTGTATAATGTACATCGTTCATTCATCACCGCGGTATTATCGCTATCGCCATCTACGCGCATCGGCGTGTGTACGCATTGAAATACAATAATATGTTCCGCAAACACAAGTTAATTAAATGTTAAAACACAAAATAATATCTTATCGTATGACGTAAGACGTTTAGTGAAAATCAAACAGAAGACACCAAAATTACAGACTACAGTATCGAATCGTCGTACAATACTATTACAATGTATAACATTCGCGTAACCATCATTATCCAATCGTGGAAAATAAAATGATCATTGTGACGTTGACATATTATTATTATTACCATTATTATTGTTATAAGTGTAACGTTCTTTCAAAACCATTCATTACGCCGCCGTGCGTGTTATGTACTTACATTAATGCGTTGACATCATCGCATATCCTGTGCATACACGTTCGGACTGGACTATACTTATATATGTATATGCGCTGTTACTTAAGGTCTGTGCGATGTTTATAGTCTTGATCTATAACACGTACGTGATTGGTGCTATACGCATGTGTATTTACATGACGTATATTTATTCATAGACACACATACACGCACACAAGTATTGTATACGTCATGCTCTATAAGCCTCGAAGATCGTATTTATAATGTAAAAGTTGTGGATATCTGGATGCGCGTTGCATAACAACCATCATCGGTCCGAATGCACTCTACCGCGATGACATTGCACTCGATTCGCACGCGTAGCTGCAGCAGGGGGATAGCATTTGATACGGAATAAAATACGCGCAAATTGGCTCTATAAAATATCTGAAAATATAATTTCAAATAAAATTGATTATGTTGTATACACACAATGTATATTTTGTTTACGGGTTACAAAATATTCGGTCATCGTGTATAAACTTTCGATTTTTCAGTTTTCTTCTCGTTCAAGTGCACTCGCAACATAAGGGCATACCTAATCAAATTTTTTTTCCCGCATCATTTTAATGAGTGATCAGTATTTTCATAAATCGCACAGCGACCGAACAACTTACAACATACCTATATATTATTGTATCCATATCCGTACGTCGCACGTCGCGTCTTTGTTGTGCAACCTTTTCAGTATATTAGTGCATTTTTTCTCTTTGCACGCCCCGCTGTATGTATTATATTAATAACTGGTGTATGTATATATAGTAATAATGTTATCTTTATACATAATAATATATATTATATTATTATATAAACAAGAACTTCTGTAGCCGCTCGCGATCGTATCTCTGCAGTAATAATATCTATAGGAGGTACCGACCGGGGCCGTATATTGCAGTCGCCTGCTGCAGCCGTACATTAAAATATATGTAGGTACCTATGTGATATGTATTCACATTTTTTTTTTCGCTTCAGATTTACAAGCTCGCCACTGCGGCTACACACAGTCCGTCGTGTGCCTCGAGGATTTAGTTTTGTCCGGTGTTGCACGCACGCATAAAGTGCGGCTCGTTAAGATTTCGCTAAACGAAACCGGTTTTTCGATGTACTACGATTTCTTTACCCCTGCGCGTGTATAATATAATATAGGTATACGTATGTACGTTTCGTGTGTGATAGGCTACCGCGACGGGTACCCGATAATAATAATATAATGTTGCGAAAATATTTTTTATATCAGTTCTTCGGAATCTACTTTACGGCTGTTTCTCCTACCGCCCTCCCCTATGTATAGGTACACGTGCGTCGTCGCGCGCACTTTTTTTTGTAACGGTGCATCGACGAACGCACTGCAGTATGCGCACACACAACACACGTACACTACATTACGATCAAGCGCGTACATAAAAAAAGAGCATAATTTTATCTGCAGAAATCCGCATGGTTTACATGTGTTTTTTTTTTTTATTTCACTTTAATTGGAACGCGGAGGATCACAAAAGTATCAGATTTTCGTGACCGTCGCCGCGGTATTCGCGCCCGCATATTACACGTAGATGGTATATGACTGTATTGATACACGTCGTAGAAATCCACAGTTACACGCCTGTGCGCAGTAATCGACGACTTTTTAAAAAAACTAATTAATAACAGTTGTAATAACTTTACACACAAGATAACGCGTTTATGTATATATTACATTGGCTGACGGATAGTTTGTATTTCGATAAAAATCCCGTACAGGTTAATAATAATGGCTATTCGCAGACTATTCGCGTATTATGTCTTATATTATATTCGACAATTTTTATAATCCCGTTATTGTTCTTTAACATTTATATCATAATATATATATATATATATATATATATATAATATATGATCATGTTAAAAGATTATCTCGATCGTGGAAAATAGACCGAAATTATACAATGTTATACAATGGGCAATTTGCAATTTAGTGATAAATATAATATACGTAAAACGCGCAAAGAATGTTTTGAAGTACACGCATACCTATATAGATTACATCTTAATGTCTTATAATCTGATAGCTGCCTCAGAAACTCGAAAATCTGAGTTATATGTTAATCATGAAATGTTTTTTAATCGAATTCGACTTGTAATCCGAGAAACTATGCGTATGATGTGTTTAGATTTTCAGTTCAACGACGTGTTCGAAATCGAACGATAAACAATGCACTAGATATATTATTATAATATACCTTACGTATTATATTATACTCGTACAGTTTATTGTGTATATTATTATAAACACTGGTAACTGGTTTGTAACTAGCAACTGTGATCTTAAACTTCAAAGTTAATTGAAAATATCTTTACAACAATATATAATATATATATATATATATATATATGTGCGTTTATATATACATATTATGGAGTTTTGTCAAATCGTACGAGTAATTAATTTCAAAATTGCAACATATTATATACCTATGCACTTAACGTGCATTTCACATTTTCACGTACTTATTTATAACTCTACACAAAATGTACGGGGAGTCGAGTGCATAATACATATACATGTATATGCATAACATGCGGTCATAAATTTGCCAACTTAATAATAATTTGCTCCCGCTCTAATTTGTAGCTATAATAAACCTATTGGAATTTCATTAAGGTGAACTGCAAGAGTGGTGTTGCAGGTAATTTATGACTTTTATTGTTTGTAAACCGTTTGTCTTTTGCTAATTTGTGCAATCTGTGAATTTTTCACTATGCAGTCACTATATACACGTATACGTAATATTATGTTACTCCAGCGGTGCAATCGTGAAAACCGGGTTTTATTATTTTTTTTACGTTTTTTCCCCTCGCGGACTCTCTGCTCGCTTTCTACCTGCGGCGTTCACGATCAGCGAAAACGGTCGACGCGAAATTGGAATTTCATGTTTACACAGCGAATATTAGCCGAATCGTGGGCTTTTATTTGAACAGTTTCGTACATATTACCTATATAAAGTACGGAAAACCAGTTCATTCCTTATTTCTTATTACCGCATAAAACGTAAAGCACCGCGCGCTCGAAATGTGTGTAGCTAAACTCCCGGGTAAATAACATAGGTGCGCAGGTAATATAATATAATAATCCCTCATGGCTGCAGGGCGACACCACACCCATACATCGGTGCTGTACATATTATAATATCTATTCGACTTATCTTTTTTTTTTATTCTGCGCTTCCCAAGGTGAGCCACTGCACTTGGTCGGTGTTTTTATTGCTCGTCGGACAGCACTCAAAACGGGGAAATAATGAACGGCCGCGCTGCTGCAGCCACAAGCATAAGTACCTGTATATACATATATACACGGTTGCCCTCACGTTTTATTATCACTCACGAGCAGCGCCGCACGCGTGTGATTACACCTAAAGTTCTCTCGACCATTGTTGCATATATTATTATACTATATTATATATATATAAATATATAATGCAATACGCATCGCCTTGAAAAAAAAACACATTTTAATTGTTTGCTTTATGGCGTACACAAATTGAAACACGGACTGGATTAGAAAAAATCTAATAGAGTTTATTCGAAAATCGAATCAGTCTAAAATTACACACGTAGTTTCGCAGTTTATTTATTTTTATTATAATTACGAGTTTGCAGTGGTATTTGGAAAGTGAAAAGTTACAATACAATTTGCACGTTTGTATTTTTTTTGCAACACGGTGACACATTTGTGCGCCGTGTATAACCTGATGAGTTGTTTTGCTTATATGAGTTGTAGAAATATAAAATATACGAACAACAAAAAATAAATAATAATACCATATGTATGATTTAAGAGTAAAATAATCATGATACATAATTAGTTATGATAAAGTGCTGAGAACATGAATTATTTTTATTAACACACATGTAATTATATTAGTAAAAATACTGTTAAAGCCCAATGGCCAATACTATGAAACTTTTTAAAATTGGTATTAACTTTTTGTTAAAAATACAATTTTACAGATTGAAAATATTACAACATATTTTATAAAATATGTATTTAATATTTTTTAACCGAATAATGCTAAAAGTCATTTTAACACACAATTATTTAATATACCATGTATTTCTTTGTAATTTTTTGTTTGAATCCGATTGACATTATCTCACGTATTGTATGTATATAAATACACCAACATTTATAAAATAATATATTTTCAATCCAAAACTCTTAAGAATACTCGCTATAAATATACTGAACCTACATTGCATTTTAGATTTACATTGCAATACTGGAAAAATTAATTATACCTTTTACGTAATACAGTCATAATTTATAGAGATATTTGTCCATAAACGCATTATTAATTTTACGACGATAATTTTTCAATGAATGTCCATGATGCTTGTTGAATCATCGAATGACTTTTTAAATATTTTTAAGTTATTACAAAATATGTACTACATGTATATATTATATGCGCTTGAATACTACCATGGTAATAACGATGAAGCCTTGTATGTTATTGATTTTAAAATTTGGAAAACTACTCATTTGCTAATAATATGTCTAAAGTGAAATAAGTAAAATAAATAGAAATCGTTGACTAGTTATACTTTTGAAAAATGAATAATTAAGCTCACCAAATATGATTGTATATAATTTAAAATATAAATATAAATGCGACTGTTATGACTCAGCTATGATAAACTCTCCAATTATTATAAGGTTGTAAAATTTGCTTAAAACAGTCAACAGTTCGGGATCAGGACTTACGTATATATGCATAAATTTAAATGGTTAGTAAAATTTCACCAAAAAGAAGCATGAAAAATTTCTTAAATAGTATCGCGACAGTATATTATAAAATGTATAGTAATTAGTAAATCAAATGATAATGTATTTAAACGTAACTCGTATTATAGGTATTTTATAACTTGAAGCTCAAGTCTTCATATTCGGCTTAATAAAACACAGATCTAGTTGCGATTAAACACTGCAGGTTTAAAACACTGTCGATTGTCTTATAATATAGGTGTATAATATTATTATTATGTTTTCAAAAGTCTAAATTTTCTATTATTTGGCAAATCGATTATTCAGCACTTACGTTTGAGTTTTTAAATCTTTACTTAACAGCGTTAACTACTTACAAAATAGGTGTTTACTAGAATAATAAATATAAATGAGAAATGACTACATTTAATTAGTGTTGTGCAATCTGTTTACATGAAATATTTCAATAGCCAAGAGAAGATGTTTTATTACAATCCTATTAGTATTGACCATAAAATGTACGGGTATGTTTACTTATGTTATATGCAGATACTACATGTATTCATGATGTATAAACATAAGCCATTATATACAACTACCTACTTAACACATTTTTAAGATTTTCAAAATTACATTTTAATATTATTATATTAAAATCATTGGGGATCCGAATATTTTCACTACATAAGTGTCAATTATTTTTCAATATAAATATTATAGAAACAATTTCAGTTCTACAAACCTCAAATAAGAATTTGGTATTATCTGGTGACGGTGTAATAATCATTAATCATTATATAGTCCGTATACTGTACCTGGAACTATTTTTTTTCAATATTATAACATCATCCGTTAAGATTTTGTGTATATCCATACATACCTATAATATGAACAAAGCTCGAAAACTATTAGTTTGAAACGAATAATCGAAAAATCTACTATTTAACCTAAACATACAATATAATATAGTCTTACTTTTTTTATGTTATTATAGCCCTAACATTATCGGAATGACATAAGGAATAATTTTTATTGTTCTAAACTTCATAGAATAATATTTGTCGTATTTTAAGAGCATCTACTCTAAAATTATAATATGTATATACTCATCTATTTTTGCGGTGCATATTTTCAACCATGTATAAAAAAAAATATGGTAAATCATTTTTACAATATTTTATGTAGAGTTTTAAATCGGACAAATAGAAAAGATCGAATTTTTCAATGTTTTATCTAAAACATGACGAGAAAGACGCTAAAAACACTTAAGGCAATTTTTTTTCCGAAGAAAAAGTGTACAGATTTATGCACAATTCGTGAAAAAATATGTATTTAAAAAAAGGATTTTACGATTTCACAACGAAACAACACGATTTAAATATACCGCACGTGTTCGAGTAGAATATAATTAACGCGTATATATATATAGTATCTACTTATTCATGTATAATTGTCTTTCGGGCGAATCGTTCGATTTCTAAAAGATTTGGCGATTCTGCCGTCGTCGTGTATAATTATTGCAACGTTTACTTTTCTTACGGAAAAAACCAAATCCAATGACAATACGCGAACACTCACACACCCCCATAGCTCTTATACATAACCATTGAAATCTATTTATACACACTATATTATGGGCATGCGTGTAATCACGTCCGATGGCGGCTCATTGTCCGTCGGTTGGTACGGAATTCTTGGTGAGACGGAGGGAGAACACTCTTGGAGAAAACTGAAATATTAGAAAACCTGACGGACTCGATGACGGCGGCGGCGGTGACAACAGCATGTATTTGTATATAAATAGATATACGCGTTTATATGTGAACATGTAATATATGTATAATACGGAGGAAATAATGCGAGAGGGAGAGAAAGAGAGAGAGAGAGAGAGAGAGAGAGAGAACCGAGAGTTGGCCGTTCGATCGGGTATAATAACCGGTGTAGGAACGAGCGTGCGCGCGCCAGACGCGACGACCGCGCTGTATGTTCAGTCCAGTTCGTGTAATTCCGGTGAACCGGATGGGTGTCCGCCGACTACGATATCGCATAGGTACGGTGTGCCCTTCAGTTTTGGTACACGTTCGCCATTCGGTCCAGTGACGAACATAAAATATAATATTATATGCACGTGTGCATCATGGTGCACTAAACATAAACTGTTTTAAATATATAATATTTATCGCAATTATAATGCCACTGCAGCGCACTTCAAGACGTTTTTTTCTCATCACGGTGTCATAATATAAGTAGAATGTTATAGTGTTCGATATTATTATTATTATTTTTTTTTTCATCATCTTATAATATAATAACCGTGTATTAAACACGAGAAAATCTTATGCACGAGGCCTGTTGGGTCGCAGCCGTCGTCACCTCTGCTGTCTCAGTCCACTTCGATCCGTCCTCGGGCGCATATTATTGTATAATAAATAGCGTGTGGGCGCTATATAACGGTAAGTGCGAGCACGGCGTTTTTGAATATATTTAAACTGCACATACGTGACGTGTGTGTGTGCATGAGATTTATAGGTTTAGCGCGTTTTTATTATTTTATGATAGTGTCTGTGTGACTGCAATGTACGATAAAACACTCAAACAGCCGGCCGATGACATCTCGTCGATGATTAGCGAAAAAAAGTCAAAAGAAAACGTTTATTTGAACGAACACTTAATATTATTATACATGCGCTTACGTGTAATAATCAGTTTCACAACTCAGTGCTAAGCACGAAAGCCCTGTAGGGGGAGGGGGGAAGTCTGGAAGTCTTTTGACCGCGACAATGCCGCAAATACCAATTCCGCTTGCTGTCCGCACTACGTGAATTGTATAGGTACTCGAATAATTCAGTTGAATTATAATATACTTATAAGTCATTGTAACGTGTTAAAATATACAAACACGTTAGTATATTATTATTGCTTACTGTGCCACCATCGTTTTCGAATGCGAAAATATATTAATTTTCCATTCAATTAGCGCAATATATTATATTGAACATTTGTACGCTTAAACATCGCTTACACAACATATATTGTTTATATGGACACTGCAATGCATGTAAACACTGCCTCGCATAATGTTGTATTATTATGTTCACAACGCCTATATAACGTACTTGACCCGACGATTGATTGTTGTCTGAACAAACGTTCGAAAATAATTATATTTAATAACTCTTCAAATGATGCGTACACTCACTTATCGACAATGTATAATAATGTTCTCCCGAGTGTACAATGTACGCGCGTTAGGTACGTATATATATATACACACACACACATATAATAGTACTAGGGCCACGTGTTATTTGTATTATTTTTTATAACACTTTTTTAAACATTCACGTATGAACGGATTGCTGCAGCAAGGACGAGAACCTATTCGTCGCGTCAGCTGTTGCCCATATAAATATTATATAATAACAATAATAATAATAATAATAATAGTATAGTATACTCTGCGGTCGAGAGTATTGCATGAGATTTATCTGTCAATAAAAATATTATTATTCGTCCGTTGTACTGCTGCACAATGCGCAAAGTCGACAAGAATTTCGCTCGCTGCAAAAAACACGCATGAATTATTATTATTATTATTATTATTATTATTACTATTATCTCCTCGTGCAGCAGACGGCGTGTATTGTAATATCGGCACCGTGTAGGCGTGCGTTCAAGTCTCCTCTGCAGTCGCGGACGGGTCCAACGACTTCTAGTCGTCTGCGGGATTCGTATATAAATAATGGATTCTGACTGGTGGCGTACATATAACATAATATCGTGTCGACTTCTTGTAGATAGGTACATTTTACGCATCACATTGCCGCAACATACGTTATATTTTCATTATTATATTATTATCTTGCCATATACCTATATACACACATGTCACATGCACACACGTATGGAGTATAGAATTACGTCTCCGCGACGATAAAGGAATAAAGACCACCATCAGCTATTGTCATACGAATATATATAAATACGGTTGCAGCATGCAGTCGATGAAATCTATGATTGGAAAAAAAGAAATATGTACTACGTGCGCGAAGACGTTTTCAAACAAATTTGTTCTATTCGTTTTCGACGGTATATGTTTCCGATCGATTTTACGTGCGTGGCCATATGGTTATATTGAAATAGCTAAAACAAATTGTTATCCGTTGTATATACATAGCTAAATATGCGATATTTATAGGTGGGCGTATACGTATTTTAATATAGTAATTAGTAGAATTTCGTTCATGTACTATATACAGGTACCTACACCACAACTCGTATTTGAATATTTTATTAACTTGCAATTCGATGTTCGAAGTGATGACAAAAAAAAACTATACATGTAGGCAGTATACATATTAGTATAATATTATATGTAATATTATATATCGACGTGTACCTATGGGTACACGTCCATCTCCAGAGGGAGAAAATAACAATAAAATATTGTACATGCAATTAGTGTTTTTTTTAACGATTGTAAATGTCCACAGATATTATGTTCTAGTGGTAACCTAAACGAAACCACAACCTATATACGAGGCTCAATGTCAGTACATGCGGTACAAGTGTGTAACTGATGTAGACGTACGTATATGCACAAAACGATAACAATTTATGTAAAAGTTATATGCAGTTGTTTAGCATCTTATACGTATATCACGTGCACATCATCACGGTAATTTCATGTATATAATATATACTTATATATACGTTTCATTATCGCACGAGTGTGCTGTGTTTTTACGAAAACTCGACGAGACATATGAACCCATCGAATCATTTATATCGTGGCTTATTCTTTTCTGCATGTCTTCGACGCGAAATCATATTAATATATTATACATCCTTAGTTGCATCGGTTATAGGTAATAGTATGTTAAACGAAGGTATGAAACCACAAACGGAATACAAATATCCATTCCGTGACCGGACTTTGGAAAGAATTCGTACCCCGAGGACACGAATACACCACACGCGTGTGCGCGATTGTTGGAAAATGTTACCAAGGTTGCCAGTTTTTCGATAAAATAATATAATATGCATGTATTATAATAATACGTGCATCAATATACATTACGAGTGTTAACGCTTAATTTCCGTATTTTTCACGCCATTTCGAAAGTTTAGGTGTATTATTTAGTGAAATTAACCGTTTATTAAACTAATAATAATATTATTAAATTATTTTGGCGAGTTTTCGCATAATACTTACGTTACATCCCAAAAATACACAATTGCGCTGCGTTATAATATGTTATGTGTGTGCGTACAGGTGTACACGCACTCACACATAATATAAATTCCATAACCTGCAGTAACCACAACACTTCTTTCGAAACAATTATGTTGGTTTTCGATCAACAGTTTACCAGCCATCATGGTTAATTATTATTATTATTATAAAATACTCTTCGCCAAACAATTTTCACTCGCTTCCTAAGTACAGGTATAAGCTAATACTTTTGCAATGTCTATTACTACCATGTACATAAATACACATGATCAAGTTGAAAGTGACTATATTTACACGAGTTTCATCCTATGTATATTCACATGCATAATAATATCATGACATTTATTGCAATATACTTGTACCTACATAACTAAATACTACGACCACATAAAACCATCGTATCGGTTGAATATCAAATATATATATATATATATCTTCCATTAAAAAAATAAAAAAATAAAAAATAAATAATACCGAGTTTCTCAAAACGAAAAAAATCGATATAAAAAAATTACAAAATATTCACATATTATTTATTATAATTATTGCCAATCGAATCAGGTTTTTAATTTGGATTCATATCAGTAACAGAAAAAAAATAATAGTATTGGTAGAAGATAACACCATCGTGTAAAAATGAAATAGATAATAATATAATTATGTATATGTGTATATTATGTTATTTTACGACAAAAATATGTAAATACATTCTTCTTGGGAGATAATTATAACGTAAAAATGATACGAAATATTATTCGACAGAATATCAGAGGGGGAGAGGAAACGTACTTGCATACGTACTGGTAAATCAAAACAGTCGCATAATTTAAATAAAACGACAGCTTAATAACTAGATTTCTATGCTAAGTGCCTTTCCAAAACGCATATACTTTATAATGCATGCCCTAATAGGATGACACGTTAACGGTGCGTCTCAGCCGTCGTCTGTCATTATAGTATTGTAAATTGTTGTCCGTGTCTCCGTCTCTACGACGCCTGTCGTGACAATGGCAAATATGCCGTTAAATATTATATTTATATATATGTATACATACATATTATATAAATGTTTTGCTCTGTTTTTATCGCTATATAATAGACTCGCGAAGTATAAGTTCCAGTCGCACTGGCCCACCGCCGCCGCAGACCATAGGTATAACGTATAAGGTGCTTGGAATTGGACACGGGTAATTTTTATCATTATGACATTCAAAGAGTTCTGAGGCTGTAATATATACAGGATGTTTCAAGATCATTGAACAAATGTAAAAACTTTTTTCAATCTATTGTTTTTAATTGTTTTTTTTTTTTTTTTTTAATTGATATTGTAGTACTACGCTACAACAAAATTGTATTAAGAATTTTTTTCCTGTAGAACTTAAATTTTAAAATTTTATTTTATAAATATAAAAATAATCAAAATTGTCATTTTGTAAATTGGATTAAAAAAAAAAAATTATTGTATTTAATTATCTTATTGGTTTGGTCATTAATTTGTTATGATTTTTAAATTTTTTGAAAATTTAAATTTAATAATTGAAATCACTTTACAAGATTAGATAGAGTTCTATCTAAATGAATGGTGATATACTTAATGTAGAGCAGTACAATATAATTTATTGAAAAAAAAAAAAAAAATGAAAAATAATGATTAGAACGAAACTTTTGCATTTGTCGAATCATCCTGAAACACTGTATATATTATATATATGTATATAATATGTACATTGTACATGAATTATTGTGTACATATTGTATAAAATATAAATAGTAAGTTGCCGTCAAACGTGTATCATATTATTGTGTATACGTTGGACTTTGGTGCAATTGCACCGATCACGTTTCGGTCGTAAATGACGGTGCGCGCATATAAACTATTTTACCAAACCGTGGAGAAGGTATGGTAAAGGTCAACCGCATGGCCATGATTGATTCGTAGGAATCCGTCGAGTGAAAGTGTCTGCGGGGTTTGTAACCACTGTGTATTATAATATAGTTGGTAGGTATATATTCCGATCGAGCCCAGATTTCATGTTTCTCGTGGATCAACGAACTAGCTCCCTTGTATAACTACACGTACATAATATAGTGCAATAAAATGTACCTATAATAACGATAATAATACGAGTGAACAATACTATAAAAATAAAATGTGTAAACGTATACCGATGGATTGCAGATAATATGTATAACTACGACAATCACGTACTCATAACGATAACGTATAAGTACTATATATATATATATATATATGTATATCGAATATAGCGGGGGATTATTCGTATTACGACGCTTGTATTGAAAATTAAAATCAATATATGATATGTACAGCTGCGCGCGTCCTTCGACCCGAAATCCTATGCCATTTCGCATACCCAGGAATGCGCTAATCGAATAACAATAAAAACTAAAGGATTACCAACAATAACCGTACACCGCCGACTGCCGAGCATACACAGTACACACGCATTATGATTACATGTGTCTGTATAAGACCTGTTGTACGCACATCGTATTATAATATATACCTTACCCCGGGCCTATTGGGTAGGTTTTTTATTTTGTATCTAAAGCATCACTATATAGTTTTCGGATGTCCTTTAGCGCAACCGAGCGTAGAAACATATTATAGTGTCAGTGTATAAATGTAATACGATATAATCTATGCGTGCAGTATACAACGTTGATTAATATTATATACATAGAAGTGTTTCCTACCACATGCGCCTCTAAAACGCTGTCGTCTAACCTCAACAATATATAACATGGTAATAGGGTTTATTGAAATTGTGGTGAACATACTTTATAATTCATATGTCCACGTGTGTGTGTGTATACATAAACGTCCTTCGTATGACGCGGCAGTGACCTTCAAAGTCGTAAATATTCTAGAGTCATAAACAAACGGTTAACAAGAATACGTCTACTCGGCACCAATGTATACGTACAATACAGACGTTTGTAGAATGCGTGTTCGTATCATTAGCCTATGGTCGAGCTGGGTAACTTAGTTTAAGTATCGTCGAAATAAACATGATGTATCTGATATGCCTGTATATACATCTGATACACATCACTATAATAATATGTACTGCAGTGGTTACATAGTATTCATTGTACATAATTCCGAAGAAAAACAATTACTTATTGAACTAACACAAAAGTCGTGAACATTATTCACATTGGCAGACTTTTTCAATCTTATTATAGCAAAGAACTGAAATCACTTTATACCTATTTGTGTATATAAGTTTTATTAGAAAATTTTATAGTTTATATTTTAAAAGATACCCATCAGTTATAGACATAATACATCTAAACGCGAATTTATAAGTATTTTTTCATGTTTGATATCCTGTAATATTTCACAAAGGATTTACTATGACTTTTTTTGTTTGTTTATTTAGGCTTATCAAGAAGCAGTGCAGAGTAAACGAGACATCCGTGAAGCACTTGAAGAGGCCAATCACAAATTAGTGCACGTAAACAGCACTGGGCCAAGGGTAGTGCACCAGAGCACCAAAAATAAGAAGGTAACAGACACTGAAGATACAAGGCATACGAGGGAAGTTCAAAAAGACGGCAAAATCGTAACAGAAACATCAAAAACTACTGAACATGAGGAGGTATTGTACCTTTTATTCGTTTTAAATAGATTTAAAAATTGTACACCCTAATATCAGATTGACTGTAAAAATTATTTGCTGTTGTGGTAAATGATGCATTTTTCAAAACATATCTTTAAAAAATATCTTTAAAAAATATCGTTTATAATATAGAATTTACTGGATCACAATATAATGAGTAGATAACTTGAAAATGAATAACAACTCTAATAGAAACTCTTTATATATACTATACGCATAAAACTAGTTTTGTTCTTTATACTTGAATTCATTGATTAAAAATGTTAAAAACCGCAATAATGAATAATTTATGTGTGATATACCAGCAAATTAATATACCATATAACGCGCGGTGTACATTTTTTTTGGCATATTAACATCGTAAATATACACTTAAACTCGCGTATATAGCTTTCCTTTATTATAAATTACACTTGGCACCGGTTTCGGTGTAAACAGAATTCATATTTTGGACTGAATTCAATGTAGCTAGTATACCGGATGCTATACTATAAAAATATTTTACACGCCAATGTAGCATGCAGTTATTTTTTATTTCCCGAAAGACCGATGAACTGAGTTTTCTGTAACACATGCAGGGTTACACGTGCAATATGATAATTATAATTATTTCAATAATAACGTTCCGCGCATTGTTTATGAAATAATATTGGATGATGTGACGGCGGGCTTGCGCAGGTAAACGGTGTTGACGAGCCAGACAGTGTTCCGCTGCCACTATCGGCGCAACACGAGTCGTTGCGCGAGAGCTCGCATCGGTACGCCAAGACCAAGGACCAAGAGTTGGTGGAGTATTTGGCGGACGGCGAGAAGATCGGCGAACAAATGCGGTACGAGGCGATCAACGAGGAAGGCGATCGGTTGGGCGACGTGGACCAGTTGCAGATGATGGCTAACGCCGGCGAGTTGGCGGGCTGGGAGAGTTTGTCGGAGAGGATACGCAAGATGCGCGACAGACAACAGCAACAGCAGCAGCAGCAACAGGCACCGGTGGCCGGCAAGACTCTAGCGGACTTTGACGAAGAGGAACGCACCAGAAAGGTATATAATTGCGTATAATAATATGGGAACCGTATGTTTCTGCGCAGTTTTTTATTTATTTAAATGATCAAACGGATACGAATAACCCAATAATTACATATTATGTGTATAGAAATAGTGTACAGTGATACAGATAATAGTTGATTACCTGGGTAGTTCATAAAAATATGGAAACATATTTCGAAATATTAAAAACAAAAATAAGAATAAAAAAACTAAATAAAATGTTAAATTTATATAAAGTACTAGAATTAACTTAATGTAAGATGATTTATATCGAACGGATGTATTATAAAGTCGTGTAACATTATCAAACGAATCGATTCGTTAACGCAGCACTCAAAGTTTCCAACTTTTTTTATTCTACGCTCCCTTATACATTTTCAAACATTTCACGCCCCCCTCCCATATTAAATTAAAACTTGAGCTACCTTTTCTTTAACCGTGTAAATAAATGTACAACACAAAAAATAAATATATATTATTCAACTAATGAATTATTTATTTTTTTACATCATTTTAAAAACAAAATAGAAATCAACAGATAAGATGAATATTTTTTTTTATACTTTTGAAAACAATTTTATTTGATATTTTTGATAACACGTAATGCACATAATTTTCCACATGAACGTATTATGAAATAGTTTATGACTTTCCATATACTATCGATTCCTTTATTTATTTTTTAAATGCAAAAGTGTGAAAAAGCCTAACTCACAAAGATACGTTGATAGGTATAAATGGGATTAATAATTGCAGCTTTTTCTGTCACTTTTGGATATGAGTTGATAATCAATGACAAGAATTCCATGAAAAAATTTTCATTGAATATATATTTTGCACTTGAATCCGTCTTGAGCTCCCAAAATTCATCCTGATATTCATCAGGAACTTTTTCAACTGGTAACCTGAATGGATTTCTCACTAATTCCAAATTTTCTCCGTTGATTTCTGGAAAGTGTCGTTCAAATTCGTCCTCTAAGGCAATTAAATGTTGAACAGTTATAGTGTCTATGGATCCAGGCACTGTTTATTCATCGTCATTGTTGGTGGTAAAAATTGAATAAAGTTCTTCAAAAATTTAACTTATCGTTTCCTTCATCGTAATTCTCTCTGAGAGAGGAGGAATTACCCTCCCGATTGGGAACCACTGCGTTAACGTATTCAGTATATTATATGTATATATGTGTGTGTGTTTTCGTAGGTGGAAACGGCCAAGTGGCTGGAACACCATTTCGGCAGCGAGTCCACCAGATCGTCTACGGGCAACTTGTCGGAGGAGGAAGATGACAACGACCGGGGCCATCAGAAAACCACGTCCAACAGTTTCATCAATGTGACAATGAAGTCCGCGGAGACGCCGCCAGCCAATGGGTACTTCAAAGGCGTGTCTGAGTGGAAGACGAAAGACCCGGCACCTGTCAGGCCGCCGGTGAGGAGAAGAAGAGAACAGCAGAAAACCGAGACCGTCAAAACCACGGCGACCAACGAACTGGAGTCGTCGCCGTTGTTCAACTCGGTCCAGCAGAGGGTGCAAGGATACGAAATGACGAAGGAAAAGTTGTCCGGACGGAACGCGAACAATGGTTACACTCAATCGCATTATAATGGATACGGTCAGGTGAGATATCTATACTCATCATTATGTCTTCACGTTTGTCGACAATATACATTTAGTCGGAATGCGTGTACATACACACCTATACACATCGATTATCTATTCTTATTTAAAATGTATGCATAGTGTGTGAATTGAGTAACATTTATTACTATTGTATACACATTTTCAAATGTGTAACGAAAGATAAATTAATTAATAATTTTAGAATGATATGGCGTTCTCGACGCGCACGAACCCCTAAACCATTATTAGGAAGTTTCGAAAATAATAAACAACAATAAGAATAAACGAGGTCTTAACGACATTCCCATCGAAAAAGTACAGAAAATATACTATATATATGTATCTACTATACGAGTATCATTGTTGATATTCATATTATACACTACTGTTGGACCGCACTAGCACTACTATTATATTATATTGACTGACCCCACACATAGTTACAAAGATACCAATATTTTAAGATTGTATTTATCGATTGAAATTTGATATGGAAGCCAGTAGTGAACCCGAAGATTTTTATCTTAAGTAAAAAATAAACTGAAACATAAACCATACCCCAAAATTTCAGACGGGTATATATAATATCATATTAATATTGCACCACAATAGGCAGGTATTTCACCGGTCATAATGTTGATTCCATAAATCGACCATATCAATTTTTGATTCATATGATTTTCTTAACATGTAATATAAATAAAAATTGTAGTCATTTTAATCTCACCTTTAGTATAAGTAGATTTTACATGAAATATATATAGTCAATATGTAGGTAGTTATAATAGATCTGCCAACATCCACCATTCATTAGCTTAATTAGTTGTTAAGGTTAATTTTTGAATTTATATAAGTATATAATTACATATTTAAACCATTTTTTGCATAAAATACGATTAGCCTTAGAAGAATAGTAATTATAATTTATAGCTATTTTCACATTTACTGGCGTGTCATGGTATAAATCCTCTATTTTTTTCGGTACACAATGATTATATATGGCATTCAAACATAAGTTTTCATAACACTAAATAATAATTTAAACCAAATGCCTATCTATACATTTTTAACTATTAAATTTATGACTGCAATAAACTAAATATTAGAGTAAAAGTACATTTTAAATAATTTATGCTATAATTATTGTACGTAATCAATGTATATACGTAAAAAGTATACGGGAGTTCCATAGTTAAAATAATTTACCTTATTTCATTATCTATTATAAATTCTAGTCTAATTAATTAAACATCTTCGATGTGGTTACTGAAAAATGAAAACACAATGAAATACGAAGATTATTTCAAAGTAATGTAATCTTAATTAATTAATAATAATGGGTATACTCAAGTGCGATTAATCATATTTGACTAACAACCTAGTAAATATTATTATGCATTTAAAAAAGTATATATTATCATGATCTTTTATAATCATCAGCAGGATTTATATGCAATAACAAATTGTAAAATATGCAAAAATATGCAATAACATATTGTTAATTATACATTTTATTTATCAAAATATGCAATAACAGATTGTAAAATATGCATTTTATTTACCAAAATATGCAAAAACAATTTTTTATTATTTCTAGAACCTACTCGCTTATTTATTAGTATAACAAATTAATATGATGGCTGATGGCCGCCATAATATAAGTTCATCGCATCATTAAATATTTACCAATAGTTTGGAAATAACATTTTTTAAGTTTTTCACACATTAATAGTTACGGCTTTGAATAATTATCTTCGTGGAGAAGACCAACTTAATAATATTACAAGTATACTGACCGTTAACTTCGTAATCTCATCTAATGGTTATATAATAAAACCCAAATTAGCCTATCTTAACGAATACAAAAATTAGCATTCTCATAAATTATAGAAACATAATTTTTGCGAATTGTAGATAGGTCAGGAAGTATATTTTCTAAAAAATGCTTAATTGATGGTTGATTTAACTTCCATAAAGGTATATCAGATTCTAACATTGCTCGACATATGTCTAGAGGAAAATAATTTGCTAGTTTGTAGGAATGGTGCTGTATTACTGTTATTAAAACCGCTCAAATGATTTAGTATAGGTAAATTGTCAGTACATTTATGCAACACACATTGTACTAATGAAATAATAATAAAATACTTCTTTACTGTCTCACTATATACATAATACATTGTTAAACAATACGTAGGTAATTCTATCGGTCGTCCGGTCAAGATAAGATTAGATATAGTAGTATGTATACTATGTATTTACAACAATTAGATAAATAAGCCAAAAACTATCGACTTTTATAACATAAATACCACTTAAAATTAACAATATTATAAAAATGTAAAAACTATCAAAATTAACAACATTCATAAAAATCTATAAATATGCAATTACATGCATTATGTTCAAAATATGCAAAAATATGCAAAAAAAAAAATAGTCGCATTTAAACGAAGATAAATTAAATTGTGGATTAATCTGACAAATATTCAATTTGAAATCAAGGAAAAAAAACATGTAATATTATGCAAATGCATATAAATGAAGTGCCCCGATCATCAGATATGATTATTATGAAATAGAGCTCAATAATTCGTAATAGTAAAATCAAACATAAATAATAATTAATGTATTATACAGAGTGATCCATTAACGACGCTCATCTATATCTTATTCTTATAATTTGTGTTTTTTTCAAATCCAGATCTTTAAAAATATAAGTGTAATACGTAGACCATATTTTCCAGTAAGCAATTAGATATGTTGTAAGTACCACTTAAGGTGTTTTTGTGGCAATTTCAACTTTTGTTTTTCAAATGGGAACACCATTTTTTATGCAAATAGTTATCCAGTTAATTTTTCTGGAATTTGTTGTCTGCATTTAAAAAAATTTAGTCAATATTGCCACAGCCTTCAGGATACATCTTAAAAAAAATTTAATTACCAGAAAATAATATAGTCTTGTAATACACAATATACATTTTCCAAAAATCTGAATTTGAAAAAATGCAAATATAAGCATATAACAAAGGAATGGGTATCCTTAATAGACCACCCTGTATTTATTTACGATACCTGCACAAGTAGGTATAAGTTCGTAGTTCGTTTTGGTATTCGCGATTGTCGAAAAGTTTTTAATGAAATCATAATTTCTTATAATAAACTCGTTTTTGTAACGAAATATTTTCTGCAAATTATAAGCACTTGCACATCCGTTTTGATGGAAAAATTATTGGTTATAGTATATATTCAATAGACATCAATTACTATTTTAATCTTATATACCGTTCATATTTCATTTCGTGTCTATGTTCCAGAAATCGTTTAATTTGTTCCCGCAGCATACAAACAATGTACAATAACCACGTTACATTTATATGTCTGTAGGTCGATCTTTTAATACACACCGTATTCGCCGGGGAGATAATTACCAGTAAATAATACCATAACAGTACAAGAGAGCGTAATATTATAAATATGTAACCGTTGTGTGTGATATTATATTTAAAAAAATTTAAAAAAATTTAGTCAATATTGCCACAGCCTTCAGGATACATCTTAAAAAAAATTTAATTACCAGAAAATAATATAGTCTTGTAATACACAATATACATTTTCCAAAAATCTGAATTTGAAAAAATGCAAATATAAGCATATAACAAAGGAATGGGTATCCTTAATAGACCACCCTGTATTTATTTACGATACCTGCACAAGTAGGTATAAGTTCGTAGTTCGTTTTGGTATTCGCGATTGTCGAAAAGTTTTTAATGAAATCATAATTTCTTATAATAAACTCGTTTTTGTAACGAAATATTTTCTGCAAATTATAAGCACTTGCACATCCGTTTTGATGGAAAAATTATTGGTTATAGTATATATTCAATAGACATCAATTACTATTTTAATCTTATATACCGTTCATATTTCATTTCGTGTCTATGTTCCAGAAATCGTTTAATTTGTTCCCGCAGCATACAAACAATGTACAATAACCACGTTACATTTATATGTCTGTAGGTCGATCTTTTAATACACACCGTATTCGCCGGGGAGATAATTACCAGTAAATAATACCATAACAGTACAAGAGAGCGTAATATTATAAATATGTAACCGTTGTGTGTGATATTATATGTTCACGCGTCGTCCGTGCCCAACCCGCACCAACCCGCTGCGGCGTTGTACCCGATTTAAACGTGGAAAAAACAAATTCCAAAAGAAGAAAAAAACACATCACGGTCGTATCCGTCAAAACGTTACGATTTAATTGTACACCACTACGGCAGCGACGGGTGGGGTCTCTACATCGAAGAAGAGAGCTGCGACTTTCTCGAGTGGAAAAAAAAATATACCAATCGTGCCGTCGTTATAGGTATAGTACACGTAAAATTGTAAAAAAAAAGTAACGATAATAATCAAACAACGATACGGTAAATAATAATATTGTACATGTGTAATGATTACATCGCGCGCTCGTACAATTCCAGGCAGAAGTCCTCGCAGTTTCACATTATGAGTGCTCTAAAAATTATTTCTCTATTGTAGCCCGGCACCGACCACATACTTGCATTATGCAATCAAGTAAAAATTGCCTATTTTACTCGTTCTCGTTCTACGTTAAAAGTTTGTGTCTGTGTATATATATAATGTTGAAGTAATTAATAATTTCCAATGTAAGTGTACTTTTTTCCCGATATTCTTATACTTTACGGTTTATTGCCTTATTTATGATAATCACAACCACTTAAACTACTAAAATCTCTATTATTTAACTAGTTCCTGTAAAAATGCCACAAAATTCTTATATGTATACGGATTTGCTGAAGGTATTTATAGGGAGTAAGGACCAATAGTATATAAATACAAATAAAATCAATACTACATGAATTTGGAGGGAAATGTATTGCACTAGAAAACATATAGGTATTTCATATTATTTAAGAAGTATATAATAATATAATCAAGTACGTGAGGATTGTAATTATATGATCTACGAAAATGTCCAATATAAAGTCTCGTTTCCCTCAAAAACTTTTCCGTTTGGGGGGAAAAAAATAGAGGATCGGTACCATTGAAATTACGCACCTACATTTAAATCGTTAGGATGGGTTCTCGAGTGATCAATAAGTATAAATACGCGAATTGGTTACGACCGTCAATTTCTGCTTTGAACTACCGGCCAACTACTTCCCTTTCCGAGAATTATTTTATGCAGACTTATGACTGTCTTGCTCTAGACATAGTTATGTCTGTACATAGTTATGCTACTCTAATTATTTAATATATAACAATATTATGTATGCAACTCTTATGACTTTAAATAATAAATAATTATAGGTGTAAATAATAGTGACCAATACCTCAAAGTCGATGATTACCAAATAATGTATAATAATAATAACATATTACATATAAAATGTATGCTACATAGCACTTCACTATACTTTTATTATAATATATTAAATTCAAAACCACAACTCGACTTTCAATACTCGCATTCGCTCCTCTGAAGTGCATGTTATATCATTATAATATACTACGGCTAACGTTGTTGCTGTTAGGAGCATTTATCGTTTCCGCCAAAATTTGTAATTAATGTTTCCGCCAACACTCACTTTTTAAACCCGTAATTATTTATAAATCCATGTAACGTGAATAATTGTAAAAATTAATATAAACAGTATATGAAATGGCTCTATTAACGTACATTGTTTCACTTTTATACAGAAAGCTTAAATTATTATCGTAAGAAGAAATAATAATATTTGAATACGTTAGATCATTATAATCATAAAAAGTTCTTCTGTTTAGAAGTTACGGGTTTTAAAAAATCAATAACGTCATGTACCATTGAATTATGCAAATTGAATTTGTTGGTAAAGTTTGATGTCTTATTCGATAAATGCATTTTCGAAGAGCTAAAATATCTAGCAAATATAACCGCGGAAAGGAGAATGAAACCTTTTTTTTTCTTTTTAAATTAGCAAAAAAGGTTAATTCCCGCTGTTGAGGTAGGTCGTAGACAGAATATACGGGTGGGCAATATTAATCGCGGGCGAACACAATAATAATATAGAACAACGTAGTGTACTTTTGATGTATAGCGAAAAAATGAACATTAACTATGTAATATTAAAATAGCGTCTTAACTCATGTCTTATTATTATTATGTGTAGTCGGACCGCACCACTCCGGACAGACATTCTAAAGCGGAGTCACCGCCGGCGTCGGACCCGTACCGTTCGTGGGACCACCGGAGACGGCGATCGGCGGACAGCAATGCACACCACCACCACCACAATCAGCAGCAGCCGCGGTCGGCCGTGGTGGCGCCGGAACCGAAACCCGACTACTCGCCGGAACCGGAACGCCGGGCCAGCAACGGGTCGGCGGCGGGACGGTCCAAGAAGGTGTACCAGAAAACGAGGTTCGCCGCGGACGCAGCAGCCGCTGGGGATCGGTCTCGGCCCGCGCACGTGCCGGCGCAATCGGGCGGCAACAACGATAATAACAAACAGGAGCGCAAGAAATCGTTCGGCGAATCGTTCCGGCGGCTGGTGGGCAAGTTCACGGGCGGCAAGTCGCAAGAGGACCGGAAGAAAAACCGGAAGAAACCGGAACCGGCCGATTGGCAGCGTCGACGGGCCGAGAGCGGCGGTGGCGACGGTTACGACCACGACCACGACCACGATCACGACTACGACTATGATTACGACGACAACAACGACGACGACGACGATAACGAGAACACCTACAGAAGTTACGACGGCGGCGTTCGGCCCACCGCCTCCGCCGCCGCCGCGGACCACCACCATCATCAGCGGTTGTTCGGCAGCACGCAGACGTTGGACCGACACCGAGCCGGACGGACCAAGCATCACGGCAAGACGCGCGGCCGCGGCGACCACTACGACCGCGACAACGACCACGACAACGACGTGCGGTACTACGACGACCACGACGACCGGCGCACCGAGGAACAGGCGAACATGAACGGCAGGACCGGCAACGGCGGCGGCGTGCAAAGGTACTACCTGGGCGAGGACCCGTTCGGCGGCAGTATCTACGGCCGCGAGCGGGAGTACGACGGAGCCGCGGCCACGTACAACAAACGCCGGCCGCAACACAAGAAGAACTCGTACGAGTCACAGCAGCATTACGTCCAGAGGTAAAACGCTATAACACACACCATCATAATATACTTGCACTGCTCGCCAGATGATAATAATAATTGTCCCACGTTGCCTGCGTATTGATGCGATATCATCATTTTATGTTTTGTGCATCTTTTGACCGTGACGAGTATTCGCGGTCCTACGTAATGTAATATTAATTATTTATTTATTACGCAAGTCGACGAAAACGTCCTGTATATAATAGTAGCAATTACTAAATATTTTATTCATTTTCAGAACGTTTTCTTTTTTTTTATTATTATTTCTCCCCTTTAATTGCCCGCTAAAACCCTTATATTGATCTGCATAATATACTGATAGTCTTCCCGGGAATCTTTCGAGCATTCGTCTTTCGATAGGCATAAAAATAATTACATTTAATCGTAAACTTGTTCTGTATATTATATAAATGCGTTTTAACTTTGTTTTTACTTGGTGCGATATTTTACAGCCACATTTTGTTTAAATATTTGATTTAATATTTAATTATTAACTTAAGTTTGTGAAATAAGTTTATTCGAGTATTATTCGCATTTGATCTCAATAACACATAATAGGTACTATATTATAAGATATTATTACTAAAATATAATATAATATATATATATATATATAAATAAACGCTTTGACTAAAAAAAAAAAAATATTGTTAATATTTTGTTTTATAAATAAAATTAAAAATATATGTTGCAAAAAACATTTTTATTGTTATTATAATTATTGTCTATCGTGGTAGTATTAATTATCGTCACAATATAATATTAATGGCTTGAGAGAGTACTAATATATGTTGTGTTGTTTAATATTCCATTGCATGTACACGATCATCACGTATATTTATTATTTGGCATTAATATAATAGTTTCATTTTCTCTTTCGTAAACTTGAAAAATAAACTCGCCCGTCCACGTAGATGGTGATCTGTGAAAATCGTTATTTATACGATTCAAGTGCGGAACAGATGTTCATTCAGCAGTCAGTTTTTACACCTATGATTGATCTTAAATTCCTAAAACGTCGTATACCATGTACATATTATAATATCGTATTGATTTACTCTGCTGCTACAGCCAGCGCGCGGTACGTACATAAAACGATTTCGTATTTTAACCATATGAAATTGTCGAAGTAATACGTTATTGCGGATCATGTTTTGTAGAACGTCACCTTATAACTTGTAAACAAACACAACATTCTGTTTGGGTGAAACAAAGCTGTCCCCTTACACATCATGTACATAGTCGTACGTGTGCGTCCACGATGATACGAGTCCTTATGATATTTAGTGTGTCACCCAGGAACAATTAATTTTATTTTCTTATCGGCGATGATCGTACATCGTGGATTTCAGTTAGGATCGTTGGCGATATTTCGATTTTCGCTGCAAGAACGTGATAATGAAATATTTTCAATCCGCGAGAACGTTTCGCCATTGTTGTTCGCTATTCAACAACATGTGTATGTTTAATAGTTAGCAAACTTGAGAGCCCTACGCGAATACCTATACACACACATACATACACAAATTTATGTATGTATATACTATATCGGAACAATCGACCGTGTACACGATATTAGCATAGAATGGAACACACCTGTAAATAAAACGCCAACATGATTATTATTAGCCTGTTTTTATTTTATTTTTCCGTTGTTTTCTCTCTTCTCTTCGATAATATAATTTATATCCCCCACGAGTCCTGGTTAGCGAAAAAAAAAAAATGATAAACGCACGCGAAACACCGCCGCCGCCGCGGTCTGCTCAAGCATTGGTGTCGTGTGCTAATGTCTTAAAATGGTGAAACTTGTTCGTTAAAAAAAAAAATAAATAAATAATAATAAAATGAAATATTAATTGCTATACAAGCCAATTCCGCACGAGGTGTGTCCGCGCGTTGTTGCGCGATTATTTGCGTGTGCGAACGAAAGTAAACAACAATTTCCCCTGTATAAACGTGTACGGTGGCGTGAGGGAGGTACACACCACGCGAAACGCACGTGGGCAAACGCGATTTCACTATAATATAATAATATACGCACAAGCGAATTATTGCGTACGAAAAATTTGAAGAAAATACAGCCACAAGTATATTATTATTATATTTATATATATATATATATATATATATATATGTATAAATATATTAATTTATAATCTGCGCACTGCATTGACAGGGCTCGCGGAAAGATTTTTAATCAAAAATCGATTTCAGAATGCATAGAGGTATTTTAGTATGCGATGAGTTTGTCGGTTCGCGCATGTTGTTGGAATATATAAAATAATATTATATTATTATGTTGCGCCAACTGTGTGTGTGTGTGTGTGTGTGTGTGTGTGTAGGTAAACACGTGCGAGCGCCAAGCGATTAACTTATAACTACCCATAAAACTGTATATATAATACACTACGTACTCGCCCACGATTTATAATTCTTATTTTTCTTTTGCAGATATTCTCGTTTCACGCTAAATAATCATCATAATTACCTATATGTTTTGTAATTTTGCAATATCAGCTGCGTCGAATGATAGATAGGTACCCAATAAGTAATAATATTAATTTTTCAAAAACAAACTCCGCACGCCCGTAGCGATTTCTTCAACCGAGAACACTCGTTATTATAATACATCATTGGTAATACTATTATGCGTATATATATATATATGTATTGTAGCTTATAAAATATAATTATGTGTTGGCACTCGAGTTTTCGAGATCAGCTATTATATTCCCTATAGCTGTGCCCGCCTTGTGTTTTTACCGTGTAAACTGAACGCGTAATTATTATCAATGTTCATTGTGTATACACAGGTATATTATATATATCTATATTACCTATCGCGGTTTCGAAATGAATAATTAATACAACCGTTGCAAAATCAAAATGTTGCGTGGCTTCGAACAAACATTTATCATACTTACATTATCAGTATTTTAATATATTCCCCGACGATACCTACATCTTTAAATCATAATATAATATATACTTACGTATACTGCAATATAATATGGAGCGGAAAGGCTAGGCTCACTCTTTAGCTCTGAACTATATTCTAAACAGTACTTATTTTACTATGAATTATGTTCATCATTTCCAACTGTGTGGCACTACGATAATAATGCTAGTGTATAATAATAATAAACCGTGTTAAACATTGAACGAGGTTAAACATCATAAACGGAAACATTTTGCGCCACATGGTTATAGTACATAATATTATACTTATATGTATTGTACATGAACGATTAGAAATAAATAATCGCTATCCAAATCCATGTATAATATTTCGAGTTCATCGTAATTTTAAAACATTTCTTAGTTTACGACGATAATATTATACAGCCAGATAGGTACATATTATTATATACCTATTGTATTTTCTGGGCTGCAGATCGGAAGCAATCCAAAACGTATACGTTTCGCACACGTTCCAATTCACTGCACACCCCGGATGTCTACATAATTCGGTTTCATTCCTCATCGCCTTATAAAATGTGTTATTATGTCATACGCATCACAAACGCTTAACAAATAACATAATAAATTCTATAGAAAATCAATTTCATATTTTCGTATAATTAGTATATTGTATATTTAATAGAAAATACATGTATATATATATATATATATATATATAAATATATTCTGCCATTCTGTTAGATTCATATTATACTGTTTATTGTACTATTCATAGTATACATAAAATACATGTATATAATATATAACTATATTCTGTTAGATTCATATTATACTGCGATTCCCGTTTAAGAGTTATACAAGCTTTAAAATCGACCTTGATTTTCGATTAATCTTTCGAAAACGGGCCGAGTATTTAATTTTTATTTTTATTCGAACACCGCGCCCGGTCAAACCACCGCAATGGATAATAAGTAGATATTACGCACATAGGTCATATACTGACATACCTACAACTATTATTATTATTATCATCTATTTTTTTATTATTAATTTTATATGTATCATGCGATTTCGGAATATTTATGCGACACAGTTTGTGTTATTGTATAGGTAACTACATATAATATATTATACATAGTGGTATTGCATATATATATATATATATATACCTACTCCGTTTTCGGTGGTTTCATGGTCGCGAGGCACGGCACTTCATTTGCATAGGGACCAATTATTCACAAGAGAGAAAAACGCAATTAACTTGAAACACAACGCGCCGTACACACACCCACGTCCTGTGTGTGTGTGTGTGTGTGTGTGTGTGTGTGTGTGTGTGTATGTGTGTATGTGTATGTATTCAATCTAATCCTGTCCGATGACATACAACGTCTAGATCCGACTTGTTTACGCCGATCGTTTGTTTTCCCCGGTCGGTATGTTGCAGTGTATCAAACACGCAGAAAACGCCAACGCGGAATAGCCAAATCGGGAAGTATACGGCTTACGTTATTTTTTCCTATACGATATCGTGTTGTCACAATAATATGATCGCAGATAACGTGATTTACTATTATATTATTATCATCGTGTCGAACACGCAACTATCATACCATAGAAAACAAAAGTGAGGCGCGCGTACGTGAGTGTAATTTTATTTGTTTCCATATAGATATTATTACCTATAGAATTTATAATATTGATACTTGATATAAGTGAAATATTATGAATACCTCCTTCAAGCTAGGCTTGTGGCACAGAGGCACAGAGTTACAACTTCCAAAAGTGTTTAGGTAATGAATAAATTTTACTATTGAAATGAGATGAATTTAAATTTGACATATTAATATAGAAACTGAATAAGAGGAATAAGTACAATATTATGAATAATAGAAAAATAGTATATTTTACTCCGTTACGATATTGTTTAAAGAATGATTTTTAGAAGCGACGAGAGAACAGTGTGATCTATCCATACAACAAATAACACTAATATCATGTTAATATTTTTAATAAAAATTAAATAAAATTAATCATATCATTTGTGCGCTTGTGAAAAATTCATTTTCTGTTTTTGGATTTTCAAAAATTAGTCCTCTGCATAAAATACGTATCAACGTAGGTACCTATATATTTTCATACATGACTCGAACAATTTAATAACATAGCGTACAAATTCTTACAGACGTAATAATACTTTTCTTTGACTTTTACACGTGTCGACGTATTATTAATAATTTACGGAATAATACATTCTAATATGGAAGATTGATCAGATTTTTACGCATATTTCTTATTATGCCCAAACACGTTAGATTTGATTTTAAATTCAAATATTATGTTATAAGTCGTTGAAACTGTTCGAATCGACAGTTATGTTTGTGTGAACATTTCAAATCGAAAACTTTACTCCGATAAATTGTTACTAGATATATATTATATACAGCTATACTACCTATAGACAAAGCGAAATTTGGGGGGGGGGAGACTTAACTCCTCAAGTATTAAAATTAACCTTTTCAAAAATGTATATTTCATTTGAAGTTTTAAATCCTTCATTAATTGTCAAATATACATGGTACAATAAACGTTGTTTAAGAAGCCCCTCCAAGTCTAAAACTGAAATTGCACCTATGCATATATAGACATAATAAAACTTGATTGGAATAATGCAACTGCAATAAACTGTACGCGGTTACCAATAATGTATTTACAGAGTTTTGATAAAATATGTACCACAACATAATAACATATTAGTTTTAGTTCGTTTATTGTTATCGTTGTTGTAGGACCATACCGGTGAACACAACTTCTACCACGCTGGGTAGATTGAGCAAGTCAACGGGACGTTTGTTGGCAGACGATTACAACAGCGGCGGATCAGACAGAGCACAGACGTTGCCGAGAAAATTGAGGACAGAGAGCAAAATTAAAAAGCAGGTATTTAAAGCGTATTAAACGTATTTTCGTCGTAATAATTGTCGGTATAGCGGAATTTCGACAGCCTTCATAGCCCTAAATATAGAAGCTTCAAGTAACCTAACCTGGGTGTATAAAAACAGACGACTTGGTCAAAGGGGTGGTTTTGGTGGTTCAACCACCCAAAATAATCTAACCGTTTGATATTATTGAGGATTTGACAAATGCAATAACTTGTGTTCTATTCGTTATTTTTCACTTTTTTTTTATTTTCGAAACCCAAATTTTCAAATTACAAATTGTTAAAAAAACTCCAATTAGTCAATTTGTGACGTAGATTTTTAAAGAAACGTTGATGCTTACAACTCTAATAATATGTTGATTTTCTACGATTTTTTTAAGTTTGTGAAAAAGTTAAAAATAATATTGCGTGTTAAATAATTTTATTGCATAATATTGTACATCACTATTAATTTAGATAGAACCTTATTTAATCTTAACGGACGTGGTACAATCATTTTAAACACTAATTAAATTTTTAAAAAGTTTAAAAAATCATCATAAACTAATGATGAAACTTTAATAAGATAATAAGATATAAGTACCATATTTTTTTTCTAAAAATACTGTTTACAAAATGGTTATTTTGATAATTATTTTTAGATTTTCAAATTTGAATTCGAAAAAAAGTAAAAATAAAAGTAATACGATTTCGTTGTAGCGCGGTATACTAGAATATTTATTAGAAAAAAAGAAAAACACGTCGAGTCGTCTTGAAACATCCTGTGTACCAAAAATGATTACGATTGCGGACGTATACGGAAACAGTGATAATCATAATAACAATAACAATAATAATAATAATAATCGTTCGTTCTTATTTATACAAATATATATATACGTATAAATACGTTGCTGTTTCACAGGTGTACTCGTCTTCATCCCGGGAGAACGATCACTCGGCCGGACTGGACCGGTCGTCGGCCAACACGGGCAGCATGATCAACGTGTCGTTCGCCAACGGGCCTGTCAAGCCGCAGCGGACGTTCTCGAAGCCGTCCCTGTTGCGCAGCCACAGCTTCAACGTGCAACCGGACGCGGGGCCGCTGCACCAATCGCGCCGGTCGGCGAGCACGCTGCACCGTCTGGAGGAGTCGCCGCCGCCGCTCAAGAGCCCGAACATCGTGAGCAGCATCGTGAGCCGCAGCACCAAGGACCTGTCGGTGGCCGCGGACGACGGGTACCGGTCGCTGTCGGGCAGCTGGGCCAGCCCGGGCGAGCTGCCGGCCGGCGGCCACGCGTACCACAATCACCGGCGGGACGACCCGCACAAGAAGAAGAAGATCTTCATGAAAGGGCTGCTGGACCACGCGCCCGAGCTGTACAAGACGCTCAGCCACCAGGACGAGGATCGCGGCGGCGTCGGCGCCGGCAGGACCGCGACCGCGCGGTACTCGCCGGTCAAGGTGACGACGCACGACCGGCCGTACTCGAGCAGCGGCAACTCGAGCAGCAGTCCGGGCGAAGTTACCACCAATCGCAGCGTGACGCGCCGCGGCAGCAAGGACGATTACACCGAGACGGTGCGCATCACGTCCAAGTCGGACGACCCGTACCGGCCCAGCGTCACCAACACGGTGCAAAACTTCACCAAGAAGACGGTGCCCCGGGACGGCCGAGTCGAGACCATCGAGTCGACCGAGACCAAGACCGTGACCAAGAGCCGTTACAACGGCGGCAGCGGCGGCGAAACGGTGAGCAGCAAGATCAACGGGTTCAACGGCAATGGCGGCGTGGTGATTGAGGTCAGGAACGGTAGGAACTGATGCCATCACCATCATGAGCACCATCACCATCACCACCACCGCCGCATGTCACTTGCAGCGCGCATGCAGAATATTATACACCGGCGACGGCGGATCCTGCACCGCACCGCCATATACGGGTGGTGTACGGGTATAGGCTGCGGTACACGCGGCGCGTCTGCCCACTTGTTGTTGTTGTTGTTGTTGTTATTAATCGCACACATATTATTATGTATTAACTGAATAACCTCTAGTACACGTATTATACGAACGGATATTATTGGCGTTTTTATCTACCTGTATAATATTATTATTATTTATACCTATTCGACGATCGTCATAATATCATATTATTATAGCTCATGTATTTTTATAATATTTAGATTTTATAAAACCAATGCTAATACCATGTATTTTTATACCAATATAATACCCATATATTACGTATTGTGTAAGTAATACGAGATTTATTTCGTCTATTGTTGTTTTTAATACATATAAAGGTACATGCGCGTTTCCTCGGAACGGAGGCCAATTATAATTTTTAAAAAACATACATTTACTAATGAAAAACATATATATATATATATATATAAAACCGTCCAGACTAATTTATTGTTAATAGGTTAAATTATAATTAATTCGGACCGTGTAAGTACTAAAAAGTGTAAATAGTTATTGTTTTATTCTCTGTCTCTGTCTCTCTCTCTTGATATATATATATATATATATATATATATATATATGAGTATATGTGTATGTATAATATTAATAGATCGCTCAACAATTTGTGAATTATTTTTATTTTTTGTTTGTACAACGGGTGATTTAAATGAACACGTGAGTTCAACTATACTCCATTATCGTATTTTACTTACCCATACACGTATCGTTTAATGGAAATTATTAATTAATGTTCCCCAATATATTATGTTTAATTATGTCTATAATGTAACTTTATCGGTTAACAAAAAAAAAAACACAAATAACAATATATACTTATTATAGTTATTATTATGAATAATAAATATATATTTTGCATTGTAATTTAATGATGATTAAAATAGTTTTAATTTTTTGACTAATACCTTGTCATATTGTATTCTTTAATATGTGTCGTAAAAAATATACGCTCAATAATGAATCGCAATAGAAAAAATAAATTCGTCCACAATCGATAATATACTTACACTAATGGCCAAAACATTTTAAGAGATTCTATCAAATCAGTGTATCTTTACGTTTTCGAGCAATAGTTTTCTAACAAACGAACAAAAATCATTTCATTATATAACTATAACAAGCAGCGCAAACAATGTAAACAGCAGCAGGCTCAACGTTTTTTGGCTACATAAACTATAAAATTAATAACCTAGATCAAATTTATTGTTACAATGTTAAAATATAAACATCTTGGCTCTTGATATAATTGTATTTATTCATGTGGCTCGCGAACATATTCATGTTAGTCACCCTTGTTGTACATGATATCATATAAAATATATGACATGTAGGTACTCATATCCAATATTTGAATATGTTAGGCACCATTGGATTGTACTATAAATTCCGGAAATTTCCGCAGTATTATGTTCCATTTATTTTCCGGATTTTTACCGTTTCGGATGATTACATTCCGTAATGATACTTTCCGGAATACTACGTTCCGGGATTGTACTTTCCGGACTTTTATAGCTCCCCACATTGACCTGTACGAACATGGCCACAATTTGTGGTTGCACGATGGCATTATGACATATTATTATTTATTTGTTTTTGTAGGCAATTTTATCCATACAATATGGAATATTACATTAACACGTCAACACACATTTTATAATTTTAAGTAGGTCGTAAGTACATATACTTACAAGTTACAAGTGTTGACGATATTTTGGGTAGGTACCTATATATAAATATCTTAAATCTTATTATTATTATTATCAATATCTTGTTATTATTCTTACTGGTTTAGATACATCTATCCAAATTTCAATTCTACTCTCTAGTATAGGTATTGCTTTTATAGTTTTATGTAAATCATTCATATTAATTATTATCTTATTGGTAGTAGCACTTTTACGACTTCATGGTCTAATAATTAGGTACTATACAAAATCAGCTTTTAAGTTGTTTTAGCAAAACACGCATCCGCTAAAACATGCAATCGCCATATTAAGTCCGTACATTCCTCGATCTCTCTTACTCCTCCAAGACGGCAACACCTACCCAGGCGAATTTAGGCCATAGACGACAAAAGAATCATCCGGTCATCTGATACCACCACGTGGACTGGTATATCATCCAGACAGACCAGACATAAGAGTTAGATTTTTAGTTAATGCGTAGCGAATATAGTTAACATTGACCCATCACAATTTCGAACATAAACTCGTAAAATAAATTTTATCCACTCGAACTGTTAATTTTTATACTTTTTACGCCTTTCTTCTTATTCAATAATTATAGTACATATTATCATACAATATATATGTTATGGCTAATCTTAAGTTTAAAGTGTTTATATATTATACACTGTTTTTGGCTAATGTCGAAATATTGTACCTACTGGCTACTATTAAGCCACCAAAACAAATGAATAATCTTAACATTATCCAACCGCTATCGGCTTAATAACATTAGCCAATTAAAACAATATGCAATAATCAATAAATTAGTAAATAATTATTAATAATACAATATTTTGAAATTGAGATTTGTAATGAATTTATTTGTTGGGTAGTTGAACAGAAGTGAGCCATGCACGTGGCAAGTAAAATAATTGAACCATATAAATATTGAATACAGATGTGTACATTTTGATATTATTTTAAAATAGTATAGAAAAATTTATATCTATGTATATTCATAAGTTTCCTCATAAATATGGAAAATTTGTTCAATTATCTGTACCTGAAATTGGTAGAAAGAAAGTAAATCCAAGAAACATCATTTCTGTCATTATAGATGTAAACAAAAATCAAAATTATAAACTTGGAAACAAAATGGTACTCTTATACCCAATTATATGCAAGAAATTAATTACTGTATGTTCAAAGCTCCTTATCAACATAGAAGATCTTTCATAAAAATTGAAATCATTGAGAGAAATTGTAAATTTTTATTAATTATCAGGTCAGTTTTCAAAGATGTTTTTGTTAAGGTAGTTGTATAAATAAAAAATGTAAAGGTAAAATTTATCTTTACTTTGTACTCACTCGAAGTTCAAAATATCATAACACTTGTAGTAATAAACAAGTAAAAAAATAAACTAATCTCGTTTATAAATTAAAATTTTCGTATGACTTAAATCATTTAAATAATGTTATTTAGACATTAATCAAATACAGACAATACAGTGGCTAAACTTGTGATTAGCTGACTAAAGTTGAGATTAGCCATACTAGCTGTGACATACAAGTAGAGTTTAATCACAAGAATTGTTGAAATGGTAAACAAAGATTTATATCTTTATCTTAAGCCATTTCATAATAATACGAATATAAATGGTAAAACTATAAACACAAGTATTAAGTTAGGCTACAGTTTTTGCCTTTGATTCTACTTTCTAAATGCTACGTATTTAACTAAGTGGTTTTTAACAGTTAACATCATTTTCTCAAGTTTTTAAATCAAATTCTACTAATATTCATCACTCTATAATGAATATTATGCGTAAACAGTAAAAATAACAGAATATTTACAGCAAAGAAATTACAACTTAAGTGTGTGAAAGACAAAGATATAAAATCACCACAACTGATTCAACAATTCCTATATCCTCAAATATTTACTATTTTTTACCAATGTAATTTTACTGGTAAAATAATTGTATTCTTCTAAATTTTTATCATATTATAGTGGCAAATAAGGCCACAATATACAGAACTCAATGTGGTCGCACTCTTTAAGATTTAAGTCATAACAAACTCTTTCAGCTGGCACTAATTACTAAAACAGTAATTTTAATCCGTTAGGTATTACAAAATATATATGAGTATATGACATAAAATACATACATTTTTTAAGAAAACTGTAATAATTGACAAAATATGAAACAATAAAATTACTCTAAACTATTGTATCTAATTATTTGTACTACATTTTCTAAGAAATTTGAGTTACTTAGATTAAGGAACATTGGTTTTATTTTATTGTTACAAATTGTTTTGTTTAAAAATAGCACTTTCTTCTTTATGTTATAAATCATACAAAATAATAAAGGTATAATATTACTATATTAGTGATCATGTTTTATAGTCACAAAATAAGCTAAATTTAAAATTTAAAACTGTAAAATAACACTATTTATAAGTCATAATATGATTTTTTTTAATATTAGTTTGTTTTTGTCACACAAAATACACTTTGTTAATTTCAAATAAAAAAATTAATGCTTTTTTTTCTAAATTTATATGTTTTAAGAAAAATAATAAATATATAAGCTAATATAAAATCACACTTAAAAAACAATTAACAATAAAATAGACTCAATGTATAATTCGCAATTGGGAAATAAGGTAGAAAATATACTTTAAATTTAACAAGTTAAAATTAACAAATCTTATTTATTAATATTAAAAAAAAAAAAAACATCATAGTAAAATCATCAATGAACAAATTATAACTAGGTATGACAGAGAACTAATATATATAAGTTAAGGATTGAACATAACAAAATTTCTTTAATTTGACTAATTTGAACAGAAATATATAATATAAATCATTGGTATTATTAAATCTATTACACATATTTTTAATGTCTTAATACAATTAATACATAGGTATAGTAATAATAATTTGATATCTATAAAGTTAATTAAACCCTTAAGCTAAACATATTATCTTTTATAGTTTTTAAAAATTTTATAAGTCTTTTTCCTATGAACAATGTAACTTATAGCAGATGACACTGTTGTAGCAGTCGTTAGCCACCACAATGCTTGAAGTGCTGGGTGATTAACAAAATCGAAAACTGGAGCTGCTAATGTAGCACCTACCATTGCTAATTGAACAGTAGTGTTAACCTTACTTATGAACATAGGTGCTAATTGGACATTGGTATTAGTTACATCAAATAATTTACTCAGTGTCCTAGGTTTGGGTATTGACATGTAATGGATTTGAAAAGCAGCACCAATTAAAACTAAATCTCTAAATATAATTAGACCAGTAAGATATATTGGAATCAAATCTATATAAGTCAATGTGAAAAACATAGTACCCACGAGTACTTTGTCAGCCATTGGATCCAAAAAGCTACCTAATTTTGATTTCTGACCTTTAAAATTTCTAGCAACCCATCCATCAATTAGGTCAGTAATACTTGCTATTGCTACAAAACTGAGAGCATATCCAAAGTTTTCATTGACAATAAGATAACCCAAATAAGGGCATAAAACTATTCTAGTCATACATAACATGTTTGGTATTGTCCAAACATTCTCCTTTATAGTGTCGCGGACTTTTGATTTGGTCTCTTTTATATCATCTAAAATAAATTTACTTTTGGTTTGTAGTTTTTGTTTAGTTTTTTGTAGTATAATATGTTTATCTCGTATAGCGTCTTTCAATTTATTATGACGTTTAGAAAATCGATCATCAGCAAAATGAACATTTGATATAATTCTATGATTTTTGTATGAACGTACTGACAAAAAAGGAGTATTGATTTTGGGAAGAATAGCTGGAAAGCACATTCTGCATTGAGGTAAATACATGTTACAGCAACACTGGCTGGATGCAAAAATATATTTCATAAGATGGTGCATTTTGTACTGTTAATTCACTCTTTATACACTGAAAAAAAAAATAGTTAAATGTTAGACATATAATATAAATAAATACAGCATGAGCAATATAATATACATTTTTAGATTCCAACGCATAAAAGTATGCGAATAATTCTAAGTAATAATTATTGATTACAATTAGGTAGGCACATGGTTCATTAGAACACTGGTGCACAACCTTTTTTCATCCACGACACCCAAAATTATTTATTTTGATAATACGACTTCCCCCCTTCCTACCAAAATTATGCAAGTGTATAATATATTTTTACTTAATTACTTTTTAACTATATGTAAAATTGTTTGTGACAAATATATAATGACCTTAACAAAATTTTGCGACCCCCAGATTGCCTACCACTGACCTAGAACACTTTGTGGTTTTATGATTCTCATTTTCCAAATTGAATTATAAATTGTAGGAAACCTTTTTTCTAGAAGACACAATACAAAACTAATATTCATAAACATTAGTGATGTTGCACTTGTCATATAACATTGAGGGATCAAAATGCCAGAGATTAACCATTGAAATAATTTCCAAGAAATACTTTGATAATGCAAAAACAAAAATGTTTAGGTATTTATTTTATTTTATAATACATAATTCATACATAATAGTATAATATATACATATTAAGAAACCCATATATAAATTTACATTTATTATCTAGGATGAAACTAATGGTACTATTAATCACAGAATAAAACATATATTATGATTGATAATGATGTTTAATTATGACCTTTACACCTAGTTATTTTAAACTACTAACTATTAACTAAACTAGTTTTTTTTATAACTTTATATTCTATTTCATTAATATTTTAGGAATGTATCATAAATTAATAATATGAGTTTATAATGCTATTCAAAAACAACAGTATGACCATGAAAATGTAGTCGAATAGCCATCTACAGTGGCTGAATTGGATAAAAATTAAAGATGGACTCTAAGACGTATAGTTGAACAATTAGCATTCTTATACATATGAACCTAAAACTAAGACTAGGAGTGCTATTTTCATGTAAATAATATCGTACTCACTTTGTGTGCGCAATCCAATGAGTGCGAATGTGTTGCCGACGGTTGTAACAAAATAGGACAGGGAATCGTTCACGGCGACATGATACTCCCATTGCCTTTTGTCGTTTTCTTCCGGTTCGTGTTGACTGTTGACGTTTTCGAGGACACGATAATATGATGAACTCGTCCAACACAGAGGGCTACACATGTGTTGAAAACATGGCACTAGCGGGCGAACGAGGAAAACGGGATTTTCTTTTACAACCCTTAGGTTGGTCGTATATTTGTATTCAAATAAAATAAAATTTATAAAATTATGAATTGCTATTAGTTATGTCGAACGCAAGGCACACCTTGTGTGAGCGTCTTATCGACGAAATGGCAAATTGATAAGAAGTAAGGACGGTTATCGTTCCGCGCGCCGAGCAGCCGGGGAAAACAGGTGACGTCGAGGTTATGTTCATTGTGGCCATTGTCAGCCTTCGTTGAATTTCCCGCCATTCATCGATATCAACATGGGGAAAAAAGAGCACGGCACAACGGCAGTTCGACCAAGTTACGTCTGATAGTCCACGTCCAGCGTCCACACTCCACCGTGTCCAGTGGCACAGTAGTACAGTACTACCGTCTAGTGTCAGTTGGTCACAATCACACAAGTCACTACTCGGTACTCACTTAAGTGACCAACTGACAAGCTTAAATCATATAATTATATTCAAAATATATAGATTGTACATTGTTATATACAGTGCTTAAGCTGTTTGAGGTCTTTCTTAGGTGGAAAAAAATGCACCCGGCCGAGATCGAGTTCATGGCTGAGAACGAGATCATTCAGATCGTGCCCACGTTCAATCACGCCAGCCACGTACATCTGATTCGCGGCTCGTACGGTCCATTCCGCGCGGGACTGCCGCTGAACGTGCCCTTATGGGTGGCGCTCAACTTGCGCCAGAAGAAGACGTGTCGCATTTTAGCACCCGACTGGATGTCCGTTGATAAACTAAACGAGAGACTCGAAGAAGAAAAAGCGTCCAAGTGCGTTAACCCTGTGTGAACAGCCAACCAAGCCAGTAATATTATAATTTTTTTATTCATAGGTTTTTCACGCAGTTACCGAGCAACTATTACCTGGAAATCACCCAAATGCTATTAGCTGCGGCCAGCGAAGACATTCCCCAAGGCAACGACATCAAAACGGCGGTTAAAGTGAGTCAAAACTTTTAGTTGAGTAGTTTTTTTCAACTGTAGCTGTCTGATGTACTTTATATCTAGATTTTTTTACATATCAATAATGTACCAAAATGACGGCTAGGCATTTATATTACGATTAATTTTCACCCATTTGCATGCCCTATCTAGTTTTTTTGATTAAACATGACTATATTTTTGATCTTCTCAGTTAAATAGTATTAGCATGAAATATCTGTATTAAAATATATTAGAGTACCTATATAATCTATTCCAATCAACAATCAACAGCTATTATAAATTTTAAACGACATGTGTAATGTTAGTTTAAGTGCCATCTGTATATATAATATTGTGTTCCTCACTATAAAAGACCTTAGTTCATTTTTATTATATTATGTTTAGTTAAAGAATAAATAATTCAAATATTAAAACTAAGAATATAAATTATGTGAAATTGTTAGTAAAAACTTGTCTGGTCTATGACTAAGACTTGTCTGATTTAGTGCTGAATTGCACATGGTTAGCTTCTTTTATATGGCCCCATTGACATAATTGATTTCAGTCTCTTTTGCTTTTCATGTAGATTCTGAGAATGATTTAATTAAAATACCAAAAAATCCTTATGAAATGTTTAGTACTTATTACAATATTTTTCCTTTAAAGTGATTTGATGTCTATTTTTTTAGATTTATTTTAATGGTTTTTAGCACCTGCCATTTTAAGTACTTAATTTCTAGTTTTTATCAGTTTTTGATAATTGACAATAAAATGAGAGTTTGTGTAACTTGATTATAATATAGAACATATATTTATAATAATGTTTGAAAACCTATAATAATAATATAATAGATATAACTTCTTCTACACCCTAGTATGGTAATTGAGTTTCTAATCCCTCCCGGTCTCTCGGTTAAAACAGTAAAAAAAAAAAAAAAAGCATGGTAATTCAGCATCAAAGCATTGAAAAATTAAATGTAATATATCTGTACCTAAAAATTCTATGTATATTTTAATATTACAATTTTAATTCCTTATAAATACATTATCTGTCTAAAATTTTAATTCAACAATTTGAAAACTATTATGGCGTATTTTAGAATAAGTACCTAACAATAATATATTTAATGATCTTTAAATGATGTTATGAAAATAATTTTTACTTCTATAAACCAAAAAATAATAAACTCGTTAGTATATTAGTTAATAAATTAACCTGATAATTAAATTGATTACAATTTATTAATTACAAATATACAATATAAATACATGTTATTAATAGGATTTATGGGATCTAAGAATAGCAAAACTCAGGTCTTCTGTGGATTTGTTCATTAAAGAAGGACGTGTCCAGGCTTCATTAAACCATTTGACACCAATGGAGATCAATTCTGTAAGACCAGTGTTTCCAGATACCTTAGACGCTTTAATGATACTTCGTGAAGTAAGACATATTTTTGTATTTTATATTTAATTGAAATGTAATTACTACGGAACAGATTTATATTTATTTTAATTAAGTTTTTGAAATATGCTAAGAAGCTAAGAAATGTCCCGATTGGATATCTTTATTAACATCAATCGTATTTTGCATATTTTACTGTTTTTGCCTTTTTTGGCATACTTAACTGCATATTTGTACTTTTAATATGCAAATTTTCTGTGTAGCTCTTGTTTTTGTTTTATCTTGTGTTTTACTATTTTCTTTTATACATGTATGACATACACCTAAATTTATTAATTATTTGAATATGCATAATAATTTTAATAGTCCTACAATTGAAATCTAAAATCATTATTGGTCATAATTGTTTGAGGATAAGGTTTCAATGACAAATAAAATCTTTTTAATTTCTTTTAAGTATAGGTTAATATTTTATAGTTTAAGAATATTTTTGAAGTAGATTAAAAATAATATAGGAGATGAACATATTGAATGTAATGAAATACCCATTTTCAATCTTTATAATTAATAAAATCAATTATTTTTAAGTTAATTTTTATAAGCATATTTTGAACATTTTTAGTGCTTATAAATTTGTTCCTTTGTAATAATTACATAGTTTACAATGACATTTTAAAAACTGACTAAATTGTATTTTTTTTTTTTTTCCAACTAGCCTATTAACTCAAATGATGATAGAGATGATAACAGTCAAGCTTCAACGGCAACTCCCAATTCTGCATCTTTTTCATTATCTATGTAGCAATTACCTATTTTTACTTAATAAAGCCAGAATTAAATTTATATTATTTTACACCAGAGTGAAATCAAATTTTTTTCTTTGGAAAACATATACTTCCAATGATACTATTAATTTTTTTTTCAATCGTAAGATGTTAAGGTAATTTTTTTGTCTTTTGTTGATTCATTATAAGTATTTAATGTTAGTATATTTATAAATTTAATAGCACTTTTTCTATGCAATCTTACAATTATAAGACTAACATTTTTTACTAAAGCATTAAAGGATAAGTAATAAATTGTCTAATACACTAACTTATTTGTGCAGATTGCATTCAGTATGGTTTTATATTAAATGTAATATTTTTACCCAGAATAACCAAGATAATTTTAGTTTAATTTGTTATATGGTGTATGTAAACCAATTGTATTTATTATTGAAGCTGAAATATAATCATGCATAGTAGGAAAAAAAAATAATAATTACAGTAAAATATATTTTATTTGTAACAATATACACAACATATTTGTGTTGAGCACAATATTTTAAATGATATCACATAAGTGTATTTATGAATGTATACTATTTATTTTAATATTGTGTATTTCAGTCATCTTATAATTAGTTTTGGAAAATTCAAAATATGAATAGAATAAAGAAGTTTATAATTTTAGTATAACATAAAAACATTTTATTTTTATATAAAAAAAAAAATAAAAGTTAAACAAAATGTCTATTCTGATGATTACATTTAAATGTATGTGCATATTGTTTTGATTGTATTGTATGATTTTTGAGTACTAATATTTCTTGGAAAGCTATAAAATACATGAAATAATTGTATTTAATAAACATCTTATATTTCTATTATCTTTGTAATAAATTTAATTATTTAAATCAATTTGTTTTGTATATAATAGTATCTTTTTTTGCAAAATTCAATTTTTACTTGACCATTAATTTGTGTAATGTGTACAGTATATTTGATTCAATTGTTATGTAATATATACAATATAAATTTATTCTTTTTCGCAGAAGTACGATTTTGTAACAAAAAAGATATTATGTTTGTGTTTGCTAAAAATTAGTTTTGTGTGACCTAAATATCATCAAACAATTGAATCAAACAATTATGTATACCAAATTATTACACCAATGATATTATACCAAATGTACAATGTTTTTTTCTAAAACCTGAGTATTATATGAGTTTAAACAGTTATTGAAATTTTTATTGGTACCAAAATTAAATTTGTAAACTGTTGGAAACATTTCATATCAAATGTAACATGGAAAGGCAATAGAAACTTTACTAAGTCTGACATTGTACGACATACGTGATCATTGGCTGGTGAGGAGAGGTATGACTTTTCTCAGGACTTTTTTTTTCCTTTGACAGAGGTTAATTTCATCGACCGGAATATAGGAATCTCGACGATACCAAGACAATTCGCACACGTTACAACGACATCTCGGTTGCGTTTATAGTTTTCCGAGGACGGCAAACTATAAAATGGTTATGTCGATGATAGTATACACACTATATGACGTTGCGGACGGGGTAGGTACATGGTTTGCAAAAAAAAAAAAACCCGATCTAAACTATACTATAATAATACGCATACGTTACAATATTGTATAACGTTTATCGTTTCAGTCTTGAGGAAGAAAACGTACGCGTCGAGCACGGCGCAATCGACTGGCCGTCGTCATCATGTCACACGTGCTTGTGGCGTGTACGAGCTAGACCAACGAAACGTTGGACTTGAGAGCGGCCGCAGCGTCCGGGACGTTTTGCTCGGTGCCGCCGCTGTGCTGTTGCTGCTGCTGCTGCTGCTCGACGTCCACCGCCGTCACGTCCGTCACCGTGTTGGTCAGCTGCTTGCGGATGTCGCGAATGCTCTTCCGGATGGCCCGGGCCAGCGCGATTGTCGGCTGTTGCTGCGATGAAGCGTCCGGCGAGGCGTCCGCGGCCGTGACCGCACTGTCCGTAGACACCTTGTCGCAACACTCGTCCGGAACCGTTATGGCGCACGTGTCCACCGCCCGGTGACCGCACTCCGTGGCCGTCATCAGCCTCTGCGGGTCCAGCTTGATCGCGTCGTCGTAACTGGGCGGCGGAACGTCCACCACCGACGCGTAGTCCGGCGGCTTCTCGTCCAACCGCACCGGCGGGTCCAACGATATCACGTGGATGTGATCGATCGACTCCTGCGGACACAGAACACCTTGTATTTTAGTCGTGCGTTGTGGTTGGGCTCGGTTACTGTTTATTTTTTAACGTAATGTGTACCTATGTATGAATGATAGGCACGCAAAATGTTGGGTACGAGGGCTAAAACCGAAAACAAACAAAAAAAAGAACCGAATGGGCATCGTTCTGCTGTACAGCAAGGAGTGGGGTGGAGTGCACTTCGTTCATAGGATAGGTCATTGCAATGGATTTGTTAAATCTGAATGCAATGCTAAGTATCATTAATCAATACGAAAAAAATCAATACGATTTATCAATACGAAAAAAATGATTCTGAACGGAGATAATTTATTTTTTAGTCTAAAATAGGTATATTATAGGTAGGTATGTAATGTTATATTTAAATTGTAATATTATGTTATTATTTGCTTTTCAAACGCTTATAAAAAATAATTGTATCTATATATTGCAACAATTGTTGAAAGACAGTTAGAACATTTTCTGTGGAATTTTCTATTAAATTTCTTTTATAGACAATTATAAAAATAAAAATAAATGTAAATAAATTAAATATTTCAAATGCCTAAATATTGCTATATATAATATTTTGAAGAAAAAAAAATGACCTAAAAATGCCAATCCAAACAGCTGGTTAAAGTTTCAAGTTTCTGCGACTTATACTTTTTGAATAATAATAAATTTATAAAATCGTTTGAGGATAAATCGTTATTTTATGCAATTTCGTAAAAATTTAAATTTCAAATATTCATAAAATTTTTTCTGAAAGTTCGGTAGACATTTTTTTTATAGTTATTTGAAGAGTAACTTAAGGATAACCTTGTGTTTAAAAAATATTTTGTAAATTTTCAACTACAAAATAACTTGCAAATTATCGCGATTTTGACATATTCCATAAAAATTTGAAATTCATGAGATTATAAAAAAAATTTGTGTGAAACGATTTTTAATTTTTTTTTAGTTGCGATAAGTTTAACATAAATAAACCTGTATTAAATTTTCAAAAGTTTTGGACAATTTTTTTTTATCGATAAACTTTAAAAAAATCGAAAATTTAAACTGTCTATAAATAGGTCAAAAAATATCAAAATATAAGTCAAAAAATGCACCAAGAATTAAGTTCCTTGGTCATCTATGATTTTCATTTTTTATATAAATTAATTGGTACGGTTTATGTAACTTATATACCTATATAAGTGTATTATGTTAAATCCATATGATTTTCGCTAGTAACGTAAACGTGTGATATATAGTCCGGGGATCGACAAATACAAGAATAGTTAAATGCTTAAACGATAAAAGTGGTATGCACATATTAACTAATAACTGTAAAATCTGTATGGTATGGGGTTAAAAATTCTAAACCCTACGATGGGCCATCGACGAGTGACCCCATTTTTTCAATGTGTAAAAACCTTTTTTTTCTTTTAGAATAATAAATTACGAACTAGGCCAACGGTTTAAGAGTGTTAAATAAATCGAACGTACGTACCTATTTGCACCACGAGGGTATTGAGTCAGATAAAACGAGTGCTGATGGCGTGACAGGGCGAAAAAATTGGAAATCGTTAGAACGTTAGATATACTCGTATTATGTATTCCGTCTATTGTGAATTGTGATAATCATATTCGTTTTATATTCCTGTACGTTTTATTATTATTTTTTTACTGGATGATTAAAAATACACTAGAACGCCACACAGGGGGGGGCTAAAGCCTCCGGTGCTACGAATATTTAAAAAATAACTTTAATTTTCAGTTAATTTAAATAATTAATAATATCTAAGCCAAAAACTTTCTATTCGTCTTATAATATTTCATATACCTTGTTCATACTATATTACTCATCATTTTATCACTTATTCAATTAATTACCACAGCGGTTCATGATCTCATGTCATAAAGAGGGTTTTCGTACCAAAAATAAACGTTTACTAAAAATTGGCCATAATTTTAGGCCAAAACCTAAGTGCATAATATGTATATTATATCTATCTTGGTCAAAACTGTTCACTAAAATGTTTACAATCCTTGGAACATGTCAACAACGGAGCGTTCAGAACACCATAGTAAAATAATAAAAAATATTTTTATTACCTTACAGAAATACCTATTAGTTTTTTATTTTTAACAATAACCGTCGGAAAAAAAGCTTTCGGGAAAAAGGTCATTTGGGAATTTCGATTCGGGAAAAAGGACGTGTACCGTTTGCACCAATATCTCTAAACTTTTTCTACAGTTTTATGTCTCTCATACTTATGATAACGCAAGGTTATTTTGAACAGATTGGCATTCAATAATTATAAATATTCATAAAGACATACCTGTGAATATTGAAAAGTAATAAACATATTATATTTCAAGTTCATCTAGAAAGATATTAAAGCGGATTGGTCGAATAAATTTATTATTTTACTGTTAAACTAGGTATACGAGTAGGTATATGTGTACATTTCAGGGCCGTACCTATTAGGATATTTGGCGCCTGTGGGCTAGGTACGATTATTTAAGTGTCATTTCCTACATTTTTTCCCACGTTTACACATTATCACCATTTATACTAAGCCTTACATCAAAAAATAATAACTGTAATACTTCAGTACGGCTAAAATTTCTTGATTTTAAAAATTCTAAACGTTTGCACTAATATAATAAAAAGTATACATAAGACATTATAATATTCATGTATCATTTGATATACAATTTATATACATTATAAAAGTTATTTTTAATATTTGAGTATTAATAGCAAAACCATGAATTGTTTTTTTCTCTTATTTGTTGAGCGGCCAATATTTGGCCCTAAATATGGCCCAAGTGCTTTCATTTAACTACCCATTTAACTTATGTAAAAATATTTAGCACTTCCTCTTTGCAATACCTTTTGTTATCTAAGCAATAAAAGCATATTTTTAAGTTTTTTATTATTATTTCAAAATCATGTATTATGAACGTTTACCTGATCAGTGGCGACCTGGGCCCACATTACTGCCCCTTCATATAGATAAATTAAGAAGACATGGAACCTTCAACATATATTTTGAATGAATGTATGATAAAGATTGCCTACTTGGCTAGTAATAAGACAAATATTTAAAATACATTTATGAAATTTCAATACACGACAATTAATTTAATTAAACACGTATAGATTATGAATATAGACGATGACGATTAATACACAAGCAATTTTTTTAATTCTGTTGATGAATACATATCAACTTATTAGATTCTTTAAAATCGAGAAGTTTATCACTTTCAATGCCAACAAGTAGGTAATAATTAAGCAAGCAATTTCCGCCCGGTTTAATATTTTTATAATAATATATAACAAATTTTTATTATTCATATTATTTATTCTGATTTTTAATGATTTATAATTTTTTTTTCACGTAATATTGGAGAAAAAAGCATAATATTCAAGGGGTCTTATTTGAAGGGAGCCCAGTCGGCGATTGCCTTCTTGCCGATCTGGCCAGCCCATCACTGTACCTACCTAATACACTAAAAAACTTAATGCCAGTAATTGTATGTAATTTTTACGTCTAACCAAGCCCGTAGCCAGATAAATTATTCAGGGGAAAATCGAATTGTAGGGGGGGGGATCAATTCGGGAATTGCCATCTTCAGATAAAAAAATGCTAGGGGGGAACGATCGAGTCTAGGGGGGGGCAAGCCCCCTTTTGCCCACCGTGGCTACGGGCCTACGTCTAGCTCTCATCCATTTACCATTCCAAGATCTATCCCTGCAGTATATATTTTGTTATTCTAATTAAATATTAATATCGTGGAAAATTCGTTTGATTATCAATGATACACATTTGCTTGTATTGATAGCCATTTTTATTTAATTTTAGTACCTGTAGCTCTTTTTTTATCATGAAATACGTTTTGTCTATAATCGATTTATATGATCTGCTACATTGCGCCGCTTACGTAATGACAATAGTAAGTTAATAAATCAATAGTATACTTTATTTGGTTCGAATAGGTACAATCACAACGAGAATACGTAATACGTAATGACAAAAGATGCTGACGATCAAATGAGGATGTTCAATTTTCGTCGATTTTTATTTTCCTCCTTTAATGATAATACTACGTTGCACACGACCGATTGCAACATTTTATATGTTGTAAGTACTTTTGTACTTTTGTTTATCACCATTGAAATAAACTTTTATTTGTACCAGGTTCCAGGTGATCAGAATTTGATCCAACAGTGGTTTTCTGTTTAAATATGTGAAACACAAAAACAATTTGTAAATCAAGAAAATCCAAAAATTTAAAAATCGTAAAGAGATATTTTAGTCTGTAAAATTTCACGAAACTTCACTAATATAAATTTATTTGTTTCTTACATTTTTATCATAGGAGAAAACCGCTGTTCCATAAAATTCTAATCAACCGGTATGATATATAACTATATAAGTACTAATATTATATAGTATTAGTAGGTATATCGTATTGTAATGTAGGTAGGTACAACACATAATTGAGTTCACAATAAATATCCGAAATAAAATATTGAAAATCATTCTATATACCTATAATATGTTAAAATAACACGAAACTTATTGAACAGCCCGACGAGTTTCTTCTTATGATTATTTTTTTTTCAATCCAAATATACATAACGACGCGAACAGCACGTTATGACTTAAAAATCTCGTGCTATGTTTTGTGTATAATAGATATTCCTATATTATAATATGTAATATGATACTATGTTTTCGAGTTATGTATATACACACAAATGGTTGAATGCATTATTAAACCTCGTGTACTACTCGTACTATGACGTGTAATAGTGCAGCTGCAGCAACTGTGCTATTGTAAAATTCAAAACGTTTTCCGGATAGTTACGACGGATTTTAAAGATAAAATACAATAATATAATTTTGCTCTTATAAATTGCTTTGGAAATGATATCCTTTTTACCAGAATATTATCATTATTTAAATATAGCTTTTCCAAATCGAACGTTATTCTTTTACGTGACTCGAAAGCTGGGAAAGCATATTTTTCACGAGGTTTTTTTTTTTTTTTTAAAATATGCCGATATTTTCTGAGATCGACTCGACTAGCTATTATTTGCGGACGATGATTTTCATTATTATGACGACGGTACAATACTGTCAATACCTGCACTTCAACGTATTGATCTCCTCGGACGTCGGAAATAATCAGAAGAGTTTCACCTTGAACTATATGCTAGAATATACATTATACAGCTGTCTATATACATCGGTCCGAAATTACGAGAATATAAATGCCCGGTGACAACGTTCACTCGTGCGATAAGTGCTTAACCGGCCAACCTATGCGAAATCATCCAACGTTTTTACGAAAGTACTTTAATAATATTATCTTATAATATAGTTTTTGAAATAACATGGTTTTGTAATAGGATTACAGGATTTAATTTACTGCGGATTAACTCATCCAAAATGCATGTATTATTTGTAATAAGGTACGTCGTTTTCTAAATACAGACGATTATTATTATTATTCTATTGTACCTATATATGGTGTAAAATTTAAGCGTATAAATTAAATACCCATGTTTAGTGTTTGTACCATAAAGTATGCAATATATATATGCAATATATGGTATATAGAATATAGAAGATAGGTACTATATAGGGGAATATATTATGTTCTAATAACTATTATGTTAATGTACTCACAAATTATTGCCGCAATCGATGAAATTAGCTTTACTTTTCTGGTAAATTTCGATTAAGTAATATGTATTTTAGAGCTATACTTAGTGAGTGCCTACTTATGCAAAAATACGCCATTATTTTACAAAAGCGTATCGTACTTTTTGAACAAAAATGCGGTCTATACATTATACAGCATTGACATATGCTATTAACGAAGACATGAAGTTAAGAATTTTTTTTTTGGTACCGGTTTTTATATATATATATATATATATATATATACCATGAGAACCATAAGGTGCATTATACGTTTATGTTCTACGCGATGCGAGAATAAACAGTGACAAAATTGTGTAAGAGATATAAAAGAACAGCTCTATAGGTATACGTAGGTACTAAGTGCTGTACTTTTTTGAAAAAAATAACAAAATATCGAATTTATTGATATTATAACATTAATTGTTTTTAAACTAATATAAATATAAGTACCTATATATTCTTTACTTTTTATTAATATAACTGAGTACTTATTAAAAAAAACAAGAACTGTGTACGAGCTGCTCCCGGAAGTACCTATCGTTTTATTTAATCCGTGTTAAAAAAAAAAAAATCACTTATTGTAGTTTTAATTTATTATTTTATAATCTAAACTTGTAGATAATATAGGTGCACTATCAGTATACCTACGATAATTTGTTCGTCATTCATAATAATCATGTTATAGCTAGGTGTATCCGTGTAAGTAATGGTAATATAGTGTTACCCCCACGTGAGAGACGCGGACTAAAAATCTCGGTGTAACGTCCTCTGACAATGTAACATGGACTATTTCATTTTGGCGTATTGTGAGTATAGTACATATATTATAATATACAGGTATCTGGTATATATTTAATGTCATGGATATGTATAGGCGTAACTGATTTATTTTGAACAAGAACGACGCCATCGAAGAAAATGCAATTGTATACCGGTGATATATCTACAAGTAATTGTTTACAGAATTTATTGTTATATATTTTTACACTTGTATAGTTTTACATTTATATAAACTTCCATACATTCATACATTCATACATAGGTACACGTACATATACACTTATAAATATTCGCATTTGCATAAATAGCTACATACATTATACATACTCGCATAAATTATTTAAATACATTTTACACCAGTATATTTATAAACATTTATATACTTCCCGGATGGTACTTCCGTGATAATATTTCAAGTAAACTTGTGCACCTCATGAGGACTGGACGAAACGCGACGTTGTTATTTAGCAAAATATTTAAACGAAAAGCAAGAGCATTTTTTTTTTCCGAAACATGTAATTATATTATGCTAAGTGGGATCTCAGTGCTGCAATACAACACGTTTTCGTCGTGCCCGGCAACAGTTGCCAAATTGCCTTGAATGAAGGTCTTTCTCCAGTCCATATGCGTAGACTTATGTGTTACGTATAAATTGTGTGTGTGCGTGTGTGTGTGTGTAGGCGCATAGTACCGATCCACTAGAGCATTAACCTCGCGTGTATTAGGTACGCATGATTAAAAATACATTTTCAATAAAATTGTATAATAATGTTCGTTTTGAGATCTGTGAAAACTGGCCGTTAAAATAAAGGTGGTTTTATAGTTTTTCTGTCCATGCTCAATTTGAACTAGTACCGAACATATCAGTTTGCATATTATACATTAAACATTATTTCATTATTCATGGCGAAAGATTGTTTTTTTAAATATGTCGTTACAATGTGTTTTTCAGAAAACTTCCATTGTTACGCTAACCCTCATTTAAATATTGTGTTTAGATGAAAGTACTCATTTTACCCTCACTCGAGTCCAAATTTAAATATACTTCCCATACGCCTATTGTCCTACATACTGTTATACCTATTTAATAAATACATAAACATTGAATTTAGCAGATTTATCTAACTCGTCAAAAGATAAACATACGTGATTTTAAAATATTTCCATCATAAAGTCACTGAGAACTTGCACTACGAACACCATGCCATTAGCACTCCAACACAAGAGACTTTTCACGACTTCACGTGCGTTTTATTCAAACTGTGATAAACATAAGATAAATAATTTATATTCAATTAGCGTACTGAATACTATGAAATAGTGTTTTACTGTGTCAGTATACAAGTTCTTATATCTAAAACACTTCGCTAATACATACACGTGTCACACGTAAAAATTATTTGTGTGTTAATTCAACACTGACAAATATGTAACAACGATATAGCACCATAATTAATAATAATTAGTTATCTCCTTCTGAAATGTATCATAAAGTATTCAGAATTTTGTAATAATATTTCCATGGCACTTTGTTTTATACGTAAAGCAAATATTCAGATTTATTAATGCATTCATTTTCATAGTACATATAGGAACTATAATATTTTGAAAAACTCTGGTAAGTGCCAACGTCTTATTATTTAACCAAACTGTATTGATACAGTAAAGAAGTTCCATAGATTGTACTACAATGATGAATTTCAGTTATCATAAAAGAATAAAATATACGAAGCTGTACTTTTTCATGAAATTCTCTGCGCAAGTAAGCTATTACTCTAAGTATACAAATAAAATGTTTTACGCGTGTACATGAATATTAAATTTTTTTACGTCACGAAAGTTGTAAATTGTTTTTCAAAATATCGTTTTGAATAATCATATAGCAACTGAGTAAAACAGCCAAGCAGTTCTCCCTCTAATATGCAGCAGTAATAAATTGAATTCTAAAAATATATGAAGAAAAAGTAACGTTTTAGGTCAGGAAAAGTGTACATGAATCTTTATCGTTATTTTATTCCAATATATATTCTTATTGTATTCCAAATATAGTAACTTTTTAGAATTTTATACATAAGGATTGACTATGAAGCAACAATCGTAGTTAATTTTTTTTTAATACTTTTCAAAACAAGTGATATTCGATTTCTGTTTTACAAAAAAATTAATAAAAATAAACGATAAACCTTAAGAAATTGAAAATAAACCGTGTTATGAGATGGTACGAAACAGTATCAAATTAACAGGTTTAATATTTAAATACAAGATGATAACATTCGAATAAGTTATAACTAATAATCAATTGTTTGTATTTTATTTAACCACTGTTGACGTAATTTCAAAATGAAAACTTCATTGACAACAGCACATTTCTATACAGGTATTTCAGAGAAACAGAAGTTTGGGGTATTTATTTCATATTTACATATTTAGGTATCTACTGATTAATTTTAGTAATATAAGATTTACAATAGACATTAGAGAGAAAATCGATCATTATTGTCTAATAATAAGAATATGTTTGAACCACATTTTTAACATATTTATACCTACTACTTGATATTTTTCAAAATGTTATAAGTTTTTATGAATAGAGTGGCATAACATTGGACACACAAAAAAAATATTTTCTTTGAAAAAAGTAAAGAAAAATATAATAGGTAGTTATAAAAATCTAATACAGTATTGTACTGTAAATATAATATTGTTTAACCAAGAAGAAGCTAACAGAATTTACCAAATTATTGGTCAACGCGAGAGTTATGTTAAAATATTTACATTAATTATTAATTAGTAATTTATTTTAATTTTTATACTTTTTTGACATCACATTGAACTATGGAAGTGAAATCATTGTAGTAATTTTGTTCCAAAAAATATAGTTTTAATAACAATAATAAATAAAACAGGTCTGTATTATAGAATCGTTTGAAAGTGAAATTCAAAATTTAATACAATATTGATAGTAAAAATATTGAATAAAGGTTATGTGGTATCTATTCAAAGTCAATGACATCATTGAAAGTGTCACGTTAACAATCAAATTCAAATTCATGATAACACGATAAGTATTTATTATTTTTTTTTCTAGATTTAGAGTATAATATTCATAAAAATAAATTATAATAATGTAAATGATGGTATAAAATTACAATAGATTAAATATATTTAATAAATACTATTATCGTTATTATAGGCCAATACGAACATATACGAGTATTAGGATAAGTCTAATTATTAATATTTATAAAAAAAAATTAAACTAAAATTGGGAGTGTCTATTGCTATTATAGTTGTTTGTAGACTATCTGGAGTACCTACTTTTATAGATAGTTTAATATATTGTTATAACACTCGTAATTTATAGACAATAATGATTCAAGTCAATAACATATTTTCCTCTTTGTTGTTGACGTAATAAGTGAACGATAAATATTTTTCTTCCTGATAACTTTTTATTAGGTAATATTAGTAATAGGTATACCGTTGTTATATACACGTACCTATACTAATGGTAAATACCTATCTGGTTTAAAATTATTTCATTTTGATAGTCGTATAATATTATTCAGTCATTAATCGTGCACACATGCTTCATCACTTTGTGGAAGTCTTGCATCTCGTTATCTGACCCCTGAAACTAAGAGAGAAGAATCCACTACTATTCGGATTGGTATTTAAAGTAGTAAGTAAATCTAAAGAAATTTGTTATGTTATATTTACATATTTCATGATAATATTTTGATTTTAGGTTAAAAGTACAACAAGAAGTGCTATATTCCGAAATATAGTATAAGTAATACATGCATTTATATTAACCGTTACTCAAATAAAATAGATAAGCTAGGTATGGGTCATTTTTGATATCTACTTATGAATTATAATCTATAACTGATATTATATAAAAAGTACCGCAATTTAAGATACCCACAAAAATCATACTCGTTATGAAATTGTTAAAATCATCATAATGATAAATATAAGAATATATTTTTTTTCATTACAAGCACGATCGTATATTCCAATCTCCAATTTTTAACCAAGCTATCTAAGAACTAATTCCTTAGTATAATTTAAACAAAAAAATAAAATAGTTGATACGCCATTATTATGTATGCTGTACAGTTATTGGAAATGTATATAAAATGTGCTGAAACGATATGCAATCAACAACTTAAAATCAATAAAAACTTAATCAACTCGTTGTATAGTGTTGTATACGGTATACCTTATACAGTGGGACATTTTTTTTCTAAAACAATTTTTTGAAATTGATTTTTTTCCAACACCATACAATTTAAACGAGTTATATTTACGTTCTTTCCGCATTACTCGGTTGTCACGTAGCTGAATAGGTACATCCAAATGTATTATGTATGAGCAATGAACACACGGGCACTTTGACGATTTTATTAATCGTATATTTACCGCGAAACATAGTACCTAATTATTATCAAATCACATGCAATTTCTGGTTTAACGATTCGATTTTATAAAAATATTGTTAATCCTAATCAAATAAATTGTTTTGTTTGAAATGTAAGTATATACTATATACCTACTTGTATTATATCTACAGATAACAGTCAGTCTCACGATAATTTCTAATTGCTATTTTTCTTTATAAAGATAATCAAATAATTAATACATAATAATTACCAATATACACTTTTAATAATACTCAAGGCTACACATTTATTTTATTTATTTATTCTTTCTTATATACATTTACAAATATTAACTATTTATACATTTTTATTTTATTTTATTAATTACTACCAATACTTATTCACATATTATGCTGTAGGGTCATAATCTGCAACCACATTGTTTTCGTAAACCAGCAAGAAATTTGATATCAAATCGAGCGTGCAACAAACGAAACTTGATTACAGACGGACGATTTTTCATACAAAGTCTCGAAGGTCATTTATTTCAACATTAATTTATTATAATGCTCAATAAGGATAATGAATAAGTTTAAGGTTTATGTAAATAAATAAATATTCACAATATATATGTTAGCTATTGAACGTAGAGCTGATGGCGACGCCGCCGCGTGCCGTGGGCAGACCGATAAAACTTTTCGAAATAAAATGTTATTAGTCTCGACTTTTATAAATATCACTGCCTACACAACTACTTCAACACGCATAAATAGACAGGGTCACATAATGTTATACCTTATCCTAATGAGTAGTCATAACACTCATAACAATAATTTATCATTGGAACATTTGGGACTGGATAGAATGATACGATGGTCTTCTCGTTATTATTGTAAACAAAATATATTAGCTATGGAAACAATATTACATATTTCCCGCAACACAGATTTCAGATTTCGAAAGAAAATGTTCCATAAGTTATACAACAGACGATGATGACGAATGTAATTTTATTCTTACACATTACTTTTGATCCATGTATACATTTTCTAAACACATTTTCTCTGATGGTAAAGTTATAATTTATTTAGGCGTGTCCAATCAACTAGAAATCATACTACAGTATAAAATCTCGTACTTTTAAGCATTATACTATTAAAATAGTATACTATTATATCTATAAGGTAAAATTGTATACTTCAAACAATTTAAAGTTGGTAAAATTTTCTTCAAAAATCGTCATGAAAAATAGTCTGGTAATTAGTACAAGAAGAAATATCAAAATATCGGAACTTTCCGTCTATTGTTTTTTATTTTATTTTAATAGCGATCGTATATTATTTTGTGTATTTTAATTTTAAGATTCGAAACCGAAACAGATTGTCATTTTTCATAAGCTTCTTTATACTTTTTAGGTAGTTGAATGTCGACTTTTTGTTTCGACACTTGAAATCAAGGATGAACCCAATAGTTAGGTATGTATAATTATATAAACACAATATAATATGATAAGATCAATTCAATTTCAAAGTTAGCTATAATATATTTCAATACGTATCCAATAGGCAATAAGTGTTGAATCGATTCTGAGCTCTAAACGCAATAATTACACAAACCCGTTCCACAGAATAACACCCAAACAAAAATGCGATTTGTATTTTAATACGTTTGCCACATGAAAAAAATTACACTGCAAGGTTACTTAAAGTATGCGGGGATAAAAAAATCAAGTTTTTGTCTTTCTGTTTATATAATATTTTACAAATACATATTATAATATAATACGTATATTATACTTATATACTATATTCAAGGGCAATTTATATGCACGGTAATGTTGAATATTGGTTAGATAAGTATTATATTATTATTTACCTATAGTTATCAACTGTAAATTATATGAGATGTATAAATTGATTGTTTTGTAATTTTTGTAAGACAAGTGATTAAAAAGCTCTCATTTTAAATTATATGGAACAATATTTTTGTTGATTGCATTATTGCAGGCAAAACGTTGAGAACCCGAATACTACAATAACTTATGTTTCACAAATTTCAAATTCAAAACATGACTATAGTGATCACTGATTATGTAATATTATATTTTAAATGCACTTAAGTTGCAAAGCGATTTTGTATGGTTATTAAAAGATATTTATTGTTAAAACTGAACACTGTTTTGGATATTCAAATTGTCAACTGTTTTTGTATCACCGTCACATTTATAAAAAATATTAGAATATTATAAATTCCGTCAATCCAGTGATACATTTTTTTTTTTTTAATAAATAAGGAATAATGTACTTTGTGATTTTTTAACTTAATGCAAGGCTAATCATATTATACAATAGTCAATTACACACAGTAGTTCAGACTAGTTCTTATAATATATACAATATATGTTCAAAATACAGGAAGATTTGAGTAGGTAATTTTTTGAAAAAACCTTTTAAGCTATATAAAGATTTTAGAGCATGACTATTCTTACATAGTTTTCATATAATATCCAAATGAAATAATAAAACTATTAAAATGTACAAAATGTTTAATTTGTAATCATACTTTTGATAAATTACTGCATATGTATTAACAGCGACTTTCAATAAAAATTGATTCATGAAAGTGATGATTCATCATTTCCTTTTAATTTATATAAATAATACTAATATTTTCTTCCGTTCTATACAAAATATAATTACGTGCCACTGCATGTACATGGTATATATATTACGGTAAAATGGTACATTACCGGTATGAATACCGGTACAACCTAGGATTCACCGATTAAATCTAGGTTTTACCAATTGACCTTGGTAAAAGTCAGGGTAAAAGCTCGAATTACAATAATAGTCCCGAGTTCTATCGTATAGTTTTGTAAATACTAAGTATTATCGGTATTCGTACTTTCACGCGCGGTAACATAATATAAACTATTCATTTGTATTTTGAATGAACATGCTTGCATTCTCTGGAGCCCACTCAAACCTTGTATCTCTCTTGACGGCTTATTAAGAAGTTCGCTATGAAATTATTTTTCTTTAAATATATTGGTAAATGTAATTTAAATTAAATTTACCAATATATTTCGAAACAAATCATAATTAATGTTTTATTGAAAATGTTGGCTATTTGGATGTATATTTTTTGAATTGGTGGCAAATATTTTTTCAAAAAGTAAAGCAATAACTTTTGGAATTTGGTGCATGATATTAATAATACTTATAATAGATTATATATTTTTTGATAACGAAATGAATATACTATAACATAGCGAGCTACAATGGTACAAAACTACATTTATTAAAATTTTCTTATTTTTTCGATTTTAAATCTATATGTATTACCTAGAGGGTTTCAAATGTTCAATCATAGCTTTAAAGCTGCAGAAGTGTATTAATGATCGAAGAAACTATATTGTGGCGTCATTGGACCCGGTAAACCTCTATAATTATATTAATTATAGTAGGTAGATATAAAGTCTAATATATATATATATATACTATATATACTTAATATTATTATGTATTTATGTGTGTATAAACTATATACCGTCTTAATGTACACATTTTATTGCATGTTTTGTAGCAGTGTAGTATGATTCAGTTATGTTTATCTGCAGTTAGAAGTGGTTTATACGTAAAACTATAATAGTGATGCGCTGCAAATATAATACTATTCTAATAAAATTACTTACATCGTCTTCGTCGTCACGCACGCTGTTCATCCAAAAGCACATGGCCATACATATAAGCACAGCGCCCGAAGCCACTAGTCCGACGCCGATATACCGGACGGCCGGCACGGGCTTCGTATGGTGGTCGGCTAATCCAAGCCAGTTGAACAATGCTCCGATACACACGAGCGTCATCCCGAATCGATACGGACGTTGCGATTCTTCCGGTACGATCAGCGCCATTTCCGGTCGGTCGATATCTGTGCTATGTGTATTTTTAATACTCCGGTGGTTGTCCTGTCGACCGTTGTCTCACACGCCGATAGCAGTAGTGCAGGTGTATGGACCGGTTTTGCCAATGCTGCTGTCGTTGCTAAAAAAAAAAAAAACAAATACAATGAGTGTACCTACACCAGTATATTATATGCACCGATAAACGTCACGATTTGCATTATATTATTTTGTTTTAGATTCAAGAAACGTTAACTTCTACACTGTTAACAATAGTAAAGGCGGTCGCGTATAATGAAAACATCGCATGACAAACGTTAAGTATGATGTGTTACGTAAGTATATGCGTTACAATATTCAAACACAACAAAAATACTAAACATACTAAAATTCATCAATCTTAGGAATGTATATGTAAATATCGTTTATCAGTTTCATTTTGTTATGAAATTAAATTATAATTACAATACTATGTATTAAACAATATTATAATAACTATCTCGAACAATTGTTCGGTGGATAATAAACTTCAAATTATTAACTTCATTGTACACCATAATCATGTGGCAAAGTGAACAAAACAAAATATAATAACAACTAAATTGTTCCCAGCTTTCTTTTAAACAGTTGCGAATGTTTTTACCTATATTACAGTTTTTGTTGTCAAGACTTTAAGGGTAAAATTAATATTATATACTAAACAAAGAAAAATGTTATTTAAAATTTTAATTTATTTACATTTCTATAATTAAAACACGTACAACTTATCAGCCCATTATTTTTATTCTCCATTAATCATTAGATATTGATTTTTTAGGCATAGAATTTTACTAAAATTAATTTTCAGAAATTAAAATATGTTTATGATTTAAGATGAATACAGTATACATACTTTCCAACTACCTATGTATGCATTGTTTTCGTGGTATCGTGGTCATCTTTATTTGTTGTTAATAAACAATACCCCCGTTATTGACAGTAAATATTGTTAGTACCCTATCCGTAAAAATATGAAAAATAATACAAACAAATATGTATTGTATTAGGTTGAGAATGTTGGTGTTATACAAAAATTATGTTTTAAATAAGTTCAATGGTTCACAAAAACAGTAATACTTTCATGAAAATCTAAGGTGAATGAACCGGTTTTTATTGAATAAAAAAAGGTAATTTGTTCGTTTTTGATTTGCTTTCCTTTTGTCAATTGTCACTGATACAACAACAGCCGTTTGGTACCACTTCATGGTTCACTAAACGTAGCGCTTCACGCACTATTAGTATAATTTCCCTAACAACTTATGTTGAACCAAAGAAAACAGAGAACTATTTAAAACTTATTCAATATATAATAAATATATTAAATTATATTTTTCTCTAGCAAAGACTGGTTAATTATTTATATAACTAAATAAATATAATTAGAAAATCAATGCTTGACAAATTCAAATTATGCATACTAAGTTGTTAATTTAAAAATAATTAAAGTATAAGACTATAATTTTTCTAAAATAATTCTAAAACAAATCAAAGTTTTACAAACTTTGGAACTACTCAACTACCTATTAGATGCATATATTAAAATTATTTTTTAAATACTCATAACAATTAAAAATATATCAAGGAAAAAATAGATAAATGAAATAAAATAACAAAATAACAAACTAAAAATTAATTACAAAATGAAACTGTACACCAAAATTGCCACTTTTTTATAATTTAACAAAATAAATAGAAATGTATATACAAAATAAAAAAAAATGATAAGATATTTTCTATTAATTATTATTTTTTGAGTTACATTTTAAATTATTAAATAATATTTAGGTTAAGAGTATTAAAGTTTCATTTCTTAATGCATACTTTAATATACAGTGTTTATATATATATATATATATATAGTGTTGATACTTACTTGAGTTTAGATAGCCTTAATACAATTGTATAAAAACTTTCAAATCGTAATACGTATAAAAATAATTAGTATTTTTGTTAAAGTTTCAACACTGTGCTAGATGTACATAATTGAAATCGTAAAAAATATTATCAAAATTATGTTATAACTTTTAATCTGTCACGTACTTAGTTTTATAGGTATAAGTAAACAATAATTTGTTCCCAGTCGTATAACAATTACACAAATAATCAATACATTCTGACAATAAGTATAGTTAACCTAACCGGCATATTAGTTGGAAACTTAATGAATATGATATGGATGAAATTTTTTTCCTTTACTAATTCATAACTTATTTTTATCAAATCCATCTGTTATGACTGTTATCAATCTTCAATTAATTATTAATGAGCAAGATGTTTCTTAATCTCTAATGTTATCAGGTGTTTTTTATTAATAAAGGTTAATAGTTTACAGTTATTCTCGACACTTTGCCTTTTTTAATCGTCAACTTGTATTATTTACATACATGGTACTGATACCCAGAATAACAAACAATGTAATACGTAAATATAATTTTGTACAACACATCAATGACGCATATTATGTAGGTACGTCCTATGAATATATTATGTAAACTACTATTTTGATGTATGCTTAAATAGCATCACATACGTCATAATATTATATGTTATCCTATTTTTATAAAACATTCTTATTACTTATAATCAGTAAAAATGCAAGGTATACACACATCTGCATATATACACACATATATTCTTTGGCTTATTTTGAATACCCAGTATATTAATTATTATATTTAAAGTCATCAAAGATTATTAACATTATTATCCAACATAATGTATGAGGATCTGCAAATCTCGAAATATAAATCATGGTTATGGATGCAACGTTTTTATAATTTTACCTATAAATTCCAACTCCAGGTCATGAAACTCAATAGTTTACATCTTATAGAGTTTAATGTAAGTAAAATATAGGTTAAAAATTACTTTAGTTATTTCGTGAATTATTTTACAGCTTATTTGAGTATTAGGTATTTACAATGTAATTTGTAAATTATTCTAAGTCAATAGTATAAATAATAAGAAATCATAAAATATTTAAACAGTTTGTATTACAGTCCTTATAATATAGCTGTTTAACTATATAATTGTTTATATTATACAGTTTATCAACTGGTGAAGATAATTCATTGCCTAATACCTCGATAAACCCTTTTGACTTTCCATAGGTAGTGCATATTACAATATTATATTATAACTAAAGAACATTTTAATTTTTAATGATATTTACATTCTACAAACTGTAACACTACTTACCTACCTACTTTTTATTTCATACAAATTTCAAAATTAAACAACACCAATAAAAATTAGTTAGCTATACTACGGTATTGGAGTTATAAATTACTGATGGGTATTATTGAGTATTTGTAAAAATGCTACTGCTTCATTTTTGAATTAAAAATGTAAATAGGTTAGTAAAATAAGGTATTTATTGACGAATTTAACAAATTAAAGATAATTAATCAATACTAACGAAGAGTTTAATACTTATAAAATTTTACTTCTTAATAATTTAGTATGAACAATTTTATTTCTGTTTTAAATATATCTAACAATTCCAAAAAAATAACAAGAATTTATAATTGTAATTTAGTTTGTTGGTACCTATACCATTTTTAATATTATAATATATACCAACGAAATATTTCAGTTGCATTTTTAAAATAAACAAATTAAAATTAAATTAAAAGAAAATAGTTATTTTTATACTTCTGAAATTAGTATTTCATAATAACATGATTGTACTTATAGCTATATTAAGGTAAATACATATACATATATACCAAATCTATAAATAAGTGTACCTATATCTTTATTGTAATCTAATCATATCCGGTACTAATGTACGAATATTATATTCTTCATTAATTAAATTATGAGACTGATGCTGTAATAAATATAATCTAATTTTAAGTTATAGCAAAATACCCGGAGTAAATGTTTTACTTTCATACTTTAAAAAATGTCTGTTTAATTAACAATAAAAATAGATGTTTTTTCATATATTTTTATGTGAACATTGTTTTAAAGATTTATAGATATGTGATGAACTGATGAAAAATTTAAGATTAAAATCAATCATATTAAACTTAAGCTTTGCAACTGTACAATAGTAATTAGCTTCACAACAATTCACACGTTTACTGTAATATGATGATTCATTGTTTAATATGTTTGACAAGATAGTTGCTTTGTCATACAAACGGGTTCAAATTAAATCTTAAGTAATCAGCAATACGTTTTTTTAATCTTTTACAGGAACTAGAAACTACTCAGCTAAGAATTTCGATGTGATTCACAAAATATTATGAGTCAATTTAAATTATCATAATAATAAATATGTCATAAATAATTTTTGATATTTGTCATAGTTCGTAATAGCTTAAGAAGACTTATACTCAGTACTTACTGTTTTATTTGATTATAGCGTTATTACGAATGATTCATCGACAAATATTATTTAACACGTTGGTACACAATTATTTATCTTAATTATTTCATAATAAATCTATTTAAAATGTTTAAACCAAAGGTATTTAATTTAATAATAATCTTCTAATATGTTTAAATTAGAAATCTTTGGTGTCTAATAATCATTTAGTTTAGTTTTCCCTAGGACCCCATAAATTAATTTTAATAATACATACCTATATGACAAATATATATAACAAAATGACCAATATAAGTTTGAAATTGAAATACCAAAAATTCAATTTAATTGTTCTATTAGTTCTATAATGATACTATTAGTTCTTAAAATTAGAGTATAATAGATAGAAGAAAATACCCAATAATATATATCTGTGTTACAATGTATTACTTATTAATAAATTATTTGTTATTGTATAAAATTTAATAACTATTTTACAATATTTCAATTATTAATCTAATTTATATCGGTAAATTTTAGTTTTCACCCGTAAGATTATTAGATGACTATAATGATATTCAGAAGGTATTTAGATAAAACATGATTACGGGATTTCAAATACTTTTAAAGCACTATATTCTTTGCTATTTTAAAATAAAACAGTAATATAAAAACCAAAAGATAACTATAGCAATTATTCTGGGTAATATTGGATATACAGTACGAAAAATATATTAGTAGATACTAGGTACCTATTTCACCTATGTGTATTAACTTGAATTTAAAATTGTTATAGTAATATCACATATTTACATGACCCTCACCATAACTTTAATTATAAGAAATCAAATTAACCTTATTCATTTTAAATTTACCTGACACCTACCTATGCACATTAAATAATGAAAAATAAATAGTTGTGAAAAAAGGCATAATTGGTATCTAACGGCGAAAGCATAGTATACATTTTGAATAATAACCTTGGTGTTTTGTTGTTAAAATTAGAGAAAAAGTTTTCTTAATAATAAATAAATCAAAACTAGGTGTATAATATAAATATGGTGACAGCTTGTGTATAATATGGTTAGTAAACTTTACTTTAATTTTGTCTTATGAGTCATGAACAAATACTAATGTACTCGTATAGCTCGTAAACGTGTTTGTATAAATTTTTTTTTTAAATTTCTAAAAAGTTTTCAAAATTATTATTTAAAATATCACACAGTAAATTTTTAAATTACAAATAGATACTTTAACAATTTTATAGCTTACTAATTAGGTACTATAGTATAATTGGAATTAATCTATACAGGATATCCACCATTGTTGTTCAAGCTTTATTTTATTTGATAGTTGATACTGAAAAAAACAAATGAACCAGAACATGAACGAGGCCAGAAACCACGTAATCATTTAAAATCTTAAAATTTTAAATCACTTACAAAAAAATTCTACATACAATATAGGTAAATACATTATATGATCAATGAATAAAACTAATATATCTCTAAATTTCATTATAAATAATTAATTTCATTGTTATCACAAACTGATCACTAATAATTCGCCATTACTTTTTATCACGTTAAAATTCCTTAAAATTAAAGGTTTTCGTAAATCACAATAGAGTATTAGACCTTTGAAGATTGTCTAATAATTTATGTTTTGGTGTTAAATCATATTAATTCATATTAATCAACTGAATTTATTATTGTCAATCATTCATTCTACTGTGTGGAAAGTTAATAATAGCTCTATATTGGAATATCGAATAATCCTACTTACCTATAATTGCTTTGAAATACATAATTACCTATAGTATGTTAGAAATATTCCGTTTTTAGTTATACCTGCCAATGAACTAAAAATAACATTTTACAAGCATACATTACATGAATATATATGTTCCAACTTTAAATGATCCTAATTATTAATTGGAATAATATTGATACAATTTCCTTCATTCAAACAAAAATAAATACTGAAAGAACATAATATATTTTAGTACACAAAGTTCAAGATATAATATAAATCAAAATACAGAATTTTCTGATTATTTTGTAAAAAATATTTTGACCATCTTTAAAACTTAATTTATTATTTTTAATAATTTACATAAACTATTTTACTGTTAAATTCTAAAACTAAATATGAGTTATCTATAAATCATCATACAACATATTGTATTATGTCTGTGAGAACTCCAAGATTGGTAAGATTAGTACATCTAGAGGTATAAATACCTCCGAATAATAATTCGCTTTCAATAATTAAACTTCCTTTATATATATTTTATAAATGTAGCTTTCTATAATATAATGGTGTAATATGGATTTTAATATTATGTCCGCACAAACAAAATGTCAGTATTAATTAAATCAACACCAACTGGTTCAATAAAGATGATAATATAATGAATATATCTATATATTATATTATATACATGTGTGTGTATAAAGTTAAACTGATGTATTAAGGCACAGCCTAAACCACTGAGTCTAGGGATTTTAAATTTTGAACATCGGTTCCTAATGCAATATAAGCGATCATTAAGAAAGGATTACTTGGCAGAATTTTCTTACTACTTCTTCTATATTATATATAAAAATACTCAAATACCACTCACTCACTACAGCTCAAAAAGAAAAAAGAACCGGATGGGCCTCGCTCTGCTGTACAGTTGGGGGTGGAGTGCACCTCGTTTATAGGATAGGTCATTACAATGGATTTGTTAAATTTGAATGCAATGATAGGTATCATTGTTTACAAGGGCACCCGCAGGGAGGCAAAGGAGCCATTGCCCCCACCCCCTGGGAATATATAGTAGTGAATATATAATGTTTAAATGTACCTACAAACTTTAATAAATATAAGAATATTGTTTAAGTCAAATTATTAAACATCTAAATATTATTATTTTATTATTAAATATTACTATTAATTTAATTCTATTATTATTTAATTAGTGAGTATATTAAATTTTAAGTAATTTTTATCTTGCCCCTGGTGGGATTTTATCCTGCGGGCGCGCTTGATTATATACGAATAACGATTCTGAACGGAAATGATATGTTGGTCTAAAATGGGTATATAATAATGTAGTATTTTATATTTAAATTGAAATGCAATAGTAGGCAATTTCATAAAAATTTAAATTTCAAACGGTCATGAAATTTTTTCTTTTAAGTTCGGTAGAAATTTTTTTTATAGATTTTTGAAGAGTAGCTTATGAATTACCTAGTGTTAAAATTTTGAACCTTAAGTATAAACAGAATAAATTTTATGAATTTTTATCTACAAAATAACTTGCAAATTAGCATGATTTTCACACATTTTATACAAATTTGAACTTTATGGGCTTATAAAAAAAATTTGAGTACCTTAAACGATCTTCGATATTTTTTAGTTACGATAAGTATAACTTATAATAAATATTGTATTACATTTTCAAGAGTTTTCGGATAGCCAAATACATTTTATAGATATTTCAAAAAAAAAAAACTTACAAAAATCGAAAATTTAAATTGCCTATAAATAAATCAAAAAAAGTCAAAATACTTTGAAAACGTAACCATGTACAGAAAAAGCCAATATAAAGATTTGGTGAAAATTTCAAGTGTTTACGATTTTTTATTTTTGAGTTAAAGCATTTTAAAAAAATGTATTTTGTCAAAACGTGAATTTGCGTAAAACTTCCCGTTTTTTCGTAATTTTTTTATCGTTTTTTTCGACGCTTTTAAAAAGTTCTGAAAAAGTTGGATTTTGACTCGCCCAAGAACTATCTACATTCACTTTCCTTTCAGAAAGTTGCTGTTTAAGAAAATCGAAGCATTTTTACTACCAAAAAAGGTGTCGTCAGACACAAAAAAAAAAAAACACATCATTCTAAAATCAAAAGATTCCATCACTCCGTTCAGAATCTAAAAATGTATACTTTTATCTTTATACGTTATGACGTTATGTATATGAACTTGAACTTTACATAGGGATTCCTCTTATACTCTAGAAGTGTTATAAGAAGGGGTTTTGAAAAATGTTGGCTCCAGCTATGACTGTTCTATGCAAAGCCGGGTAATTCAGCGTATAGTCAAAATTACCATACTGATTCATTTGAAATGTTGTACTTATGACAATGTAGGTTTATTCGTATTGAATTTTTTTTTCGAAAATCGTAATTTTAAGGGTCGAAACAATTTAAGTTGGATGTATACATTTTATCACTTTTTATTACATAGGCATAAAAACTGTCGAAAATTGTTAAAGTATTTTCATTTTTTGTTGATTATAAATTTGGTTTTTTGGTTTTCCATTTATTTTATAGCCAGTATTAGTAATATTAAGGCCCACCAAATATGGCTAGGATTTAAACGAGGGTTCAAATAATGTGAGATAATAATCCACTAAAAGCTTTATCCAATCCAAGATTGGGCTGTGTAAAGTCGGGTAATTCAGCTAGTTTATAATAGTTCTACAAACAATAATTATAGGTTTATAAAATAATAATATGCAATAATTACATCCAGTACTAATTAAATTATAAATAATCTAATTATTACATAACCAAACCAAAGTGGCTTGAAAGGAATTTGATTGAAAATATGATTTAGCAGAGTGGAATGTCCATTAATATGTGAAAATGACATAGCAAACCTTATAACACATTAACATTTCAATTTATTATAATAAGATATATGTACGTTATTTTTTTTAAATAATGATTATAATAACAATAATTTTAAGTTTATTCATTTTTAATATTATATTTATTGTCTAAGTGTAAATTAATAATACATATTAGTTGTAATGTATTGTAGTTATTGTTATATAGTATTAGGTATAAATTCAAAGTTAAAGTTGTTGCTTAACAAAGTTTTAAAAACTTTTATAAAATATATTGTAAAATAAATTATAAATATAATTAATAAATTTCGTTTTTAATTAAACTTAGAGTTTATTTGTATATTTGTATTCTAATTATATACTTATGTCCACATACAATATAATATGTGAGATACACCATTCTAATATTTTATGATACTATAAAAATCATTTCAAAGTAATTATTTACAAAATATATTAAGTACTTGCTTCCCTTAGAATCTAAAATGAAAGTGAAAACAGTTTTAGTTGTATTCTGGTTCTGCAAGTACAATGCATCTGAATCTGTATGATAAAACTAAAACTATAGAAAATCGCTTTCACTTTTTTTTTTTAATGGGCTAATAATCTATTAATTGGAAAATTTAACATTTTAAAACGTACCTATATAATTTTCATAAGAATTTAAGTTTAGTAGGTATAAAAAAAATATAACTAAAAAATAAATACTTCTGTGTCAAATTTGTAATTTGTCAGTTATATTACAGTGAACATTCAGGAATCATTGATTTATTTTTAATACCTACGTTTAAATTATTATCTTAATATCTTATGATTCTCCTGTTTTACTTTCCATGATTATCTTTAAAACCCCTTGCTCTTTTGTCCGTCAAATTTATCCATTTGTTATTCCTAAATGCAATACCAATTATTTTGAGAATCAGCCAATCCTTAGAATGATGCGTATGGCTAATAATGATCCATCATTTTTGTAGTATTTCTTGTATCTTTTGTTATGTTATTCATGTTTTTATTTATGTATAATTAAAATTACCACTGTTATAATATTGTTATTCATAGTTTATCACATAATGTATAATTGGGCTCTGCCCGTATTGTTAAATAATAAATAAATAAATAAATAAATAAATAAATAACAAATACGATAACAATTATGAATACTACGATTAAAAATATAATATCTTTAATCATGATGTAATTCAAAAAGATTCCATAAACCGTTATCTTAAATCATTCAGTTATGAAATTAAATAATAATTTCAAAAGATCTTTTATAATTTTAATCAAATAAGATAATTTTTTGGGAAAATATTTATTACGTATTTGTAGAAGATTACGTTATTTAGCAAATTATTTACGTATCTGAGAAAATGAAAATGCTTGACGTTACTGCAGAACTCTATAGTAGTCACTCCGTCACTCATATCTGACAAGTGAATTTCGTCATAAAATCTAGCACAAAAAAATTTGCGGGCATAGAATAATAACATAACATGTGTAATATTTTAGCAGCATAATACTGATTTTATTAAATTTCTGGGCTACTATGAATGCATAGAATAGACTACTACAGAGAAATGTTAAGAAATCTGTTATAGATATTATATTGTCTCCTACAGAGTATCAACTTTGAAATCGGCAATAATTAATCAAAATGATAAAGAAGTTAGTTTTCCTAAATCCATTACCTCACTGGGGTATATACTGGATGCAAAGAATGTATAACATTCAGTAGACATCAGTTCTATATAAATATCGTATAAGCATTGAATTAAGAATTTCAATACATTAAACATATTATCTATTGAAATTGGTAATCAAAATTGATGAAATTGAATTTTAAGAAATACTACCTACACCTAGCGTGGTATTTTCTTATTTATAATAAGAATAACAAACAATGTTCCTAGTGTACGCAATAATAGTGTTATCTGAGGATCCTTTTGCTGGTTCCTTATAATCATAATAATATTAAAATGATTAATTAAAATTTATAATTTTCACTAACGTTTTTCTTGTATAGGTAATATTTGAGTAGCAAACTAGCAACAGTTAAGCGAAATGTAATAATTTTAATTTTTGTGAATTGTTGAATCTGGTGAGTTGAGAAGTGAGAAGAAAGATTTTATTATTTCTCAGCATAAACGGCATATTATAATCTCGGAAGACTTAATACGAGGTAATATTATTAATATATTATGTTATCAACCAGTGAGTAATTATGGATACGTTTTCGAACACAAATGAAATAATCTTACAAGGTTCCGAAAAGAGCGACAATGTGTGTTTGTAATGTTTGTATTGTGTATTTTTATTTTTGATACTTTTCAATTATTAATTAATATGTTTATTGTTTAATATAGATTTATTAAATATTTCCATACTATTTTTTTTTAATATTGGTTAATATTCATTTTTAAACATTTGAAATCTTTAATTTCTTAAATGGAAAATAAATTCCTTAATATTTGTAAAATAAGTTTTACATATGACTATGTTAATTATACTTCTGAATTATCATTATATATTTATAGTATATATTGTTATTATTTAAATTATAAATTAAATAAGCAATAGCTACAAATATAAATTTTTCTTTATATTTATTTTCACTTTTATTTCGATCAATCGTCATTTATCCAATATTACCCAGTTAGGTTAACAGATAGATTTTCGAATGTAATTATTGACTGTATATCATAAAAACATGCTAATACCCAATACAAATAATTTTAAATACATTTATAAATTTGAAACTAAAATCATAACAGTACCAATAAAATAAGATACGCGTCCAATCACAAGTTGTAACATAATATTTTAGAAAAACATCATTTACTTGTTATTGAATAATGCTTATTTGTGTGTAATTGAGCATAAAAATTGTGTTCTTAAACTGTTATCGGATTTAATGTAATTTAAGAGAATTTAAGAGCTATAAAGTACAATACAATACAATACAACACAACAGTCACAACATTGAATATACATATAAATTCAATAGACAACTAAAGTCTAAAAGGTGTATGTTTATTGACATTTTAAATAGTCAATACACAATACAGTAAACACATTGTTATCGGCAACTTACTATGTGTATACTATGATACAATAATGACATTAATTACTACGTAATAAAAACACTATACTAGTTATGGTATAACTGCATTGCACTTTTTAACAATCATAATTTATTGTAATCATTTTAATAATTATCATGAATAAATACATACGAGTAAATTAATTATAAAAGTAATTATTATATTAGATTAATACCTCGGATTAAAATTCATTCGAGTAAATGTATAATATTATTCTAACAAAACTAATTTAGAGTTAACAATATATGATAACAGAAGTAATAATAACATAATATAATAGAAGCTGTTCTTTAGCACCTGCGGCATACTGGGTTAGAATAAGTCAACGTGCAAACGTAATCATTTGCGCTAAAATGATACCTTTTTCTTTATTAAACTATTTTGTGTTACTCTAAGTCGACAGTGTCAAATTTAAAGTTATCTATTTATGTACGAAACCAACCCTCATGTAAGAAGTTTTGTTTAGTAGGAGGCAGAGGGAGTTAAAACTTTAAAAGATACCGTGGTTTATCGTTTATTTCTTTTTACAATTGAAGAGATATCCAGTTAATCATTTTTTTTTTTAAATGTAAAATACTATTAAATTCAATTTACTATAACATTATTTCGTTTCTTCTTTTTTTTCTTCAAATTATAAACGATAGAAGACTAGTAAACTAACATTATAACCAACTTATTGCTTATTGGTAATGGTAAACCGATTGGTTTCCTCTTCCTCGATTTCGTTATAACAGCATGAAAATTAATTAAGATTAATATTTTTATGTTACCCTTGAATGTCATTACGCGTCCTTAAATACGATATATGTAGCTGTAAGTGAACACTAATGTATTTGATTAGCAAAAAGGTGATTATAGATGGAAAAATTATAATAATATTGTGGGCAAAAAATCGGAAGAAAAAACTTAATAAAAGTAAAACAAAACCTTACCTTGGCGATGGAAGATCGACGTCACGACGGATGTGCTCGGAGGACTTATCCAAGTGTGTTTCAACTGTGGCTGGTGATATTATGTACAGGTGATTCAAATAGATCCCAATGACAATCGGTTAATTTCTTAAGTTTTTTTTTGTTCTCTTTTCAAACCGAAACGATGTAGCTCAAGCGGTACAACAACAATGCAACGTCGTCGTGATATCGTTTGCGGCGGCGAACTCGTTTTTTCGAGTGGGCGCCAGCTGTGCGATTTCTGTTATCTCCTACGGCGTATATAATAATAATAATAATAATAATATTATTATTATTATTATTATGTACAGGTATCCGGAGCAGTCCTGTCTACCAGGTCGTCAAAACTGTAGAGCTCGTAATCGAACTGTAAGTCTGGGCGAGCGTCGTCATTGCGTGGTTTTCGCGTGAAATGTGAATTCGAAAACTAAGTCAAAGCCGCGGAAGAATTTTGAAAATAAAAAAAAGAAAAATCAACAAATGAGTAAAAAATATTGAAAACCACTGATCTAAGCACTGTACGATTGATTAACAACAGCCGGCTAGTTTTACTTTTCCGGTAAACTGGCACGCGCGAAACGACTACGGCGCGAACGACAACGGTCGCGAGGGAAAACGAACGCACGCGATTTCTGTATAGTTGCAATACACAGTAACAATCGCTCCATAAACACTTATACATACATTTTGTGCACTTGTGATATTCTCCGTCGCCTTATACGTATAATATTACGTACAAAATAAAACACTGCGCGATATAGATACGTGTATTTTATATTATTGTGTCCTGTTATTAATACGTAATATACTATGGTGTGCGAGACCGACGATGAGTCGACGACGACGGGTCTATCCGTTACTGCGCGTACGAACCAAACGTCGGCACGTTCGACGCCGGACTGCCAAACGTGGTGATCGCGGTTAAACGGTGGCGACGGTAACGCGGTTTTACCGGGGCGCGCGGTGGCGGCAATAATTGCGACCGATTCCGCGGCGGCCGTACGCGCTACGCCGCCACCGACGACGTCACGCAGCGCGCGCCGATGACTATTTCCGAGTATGTAATACAGGTATGCTACCGCGGTATACCGCGCATACCGAGTGTGCCTAACGACGTACGTTCCCGTTACCGAATAATATTATTGTATTATTATTGCGTTATGATTTCGTTTCTCAACCTTTTTAATGTCACGACCCCTGAATATAGGTCGACAATAAAGTCAGTCACTTCACGGTCCCATTGCACATTGAATACTCATCATATCTCAGCCCAATTACCGAATATGTATATTTAAATATATTATTTATCACTTATATTATGGGACAATTAAGCAAATTAAAGAGATATCTGTTCAGTAGTTCCTTTAGACCTAGGTCAGAATTATTAAGAAGTATAAGAAGAGATAGAACTTATGCATTATTTGAGTAATATAATACAAATTGAAGGGTTTAGCAATACAATAATTGGTCTATTTTCTACATGTATCCAAGTGACAATCACGTATTTTAAATTTCAACCTTAATAATTTTGGTCTTTCATTAATATTATATATTAAATTTAAAATGATAATATGGAAATCAAATAGTTGTATGATAAAAATGTATTATTAATAACGGTTTAAATCGTTTTCTGTTATGAGATTTTAGTACTGTGCTACCTGTCGCTTCTAGCGTGCGCAAAACGTTTGACGATCATGCATGCGTGTGGATGGACGCAGGCACGTTTTTCATAAGTAGTTTTTTTGTCGAGCGTGAGAATAAAAAAATACATGCATGATCTCCGGAAGTCACGTCCGATGCCTCGTGATTTTCCGATTTCAAAATTTCTAAATGGTCCGACGTTTTCCTCTTATCGTAGTATACCCGCGTATATAATCGATACAGTTTTTATATGTAATATATATAGTTATTAGTTAGGTATTATAGTGTAATAATTTAATAAGTAAATACGCCGTGGTATCAGTTTTACTAGTTTTTAAATTTACAGAAACCTCTGTTGTTTTCCATTCATGTTTTTCCTAATTATATTTGTTATGTACTTTGTTATGCCTACCATAGAAAAAAATAAACTGTGTAACTAAACTCGTTTTAATGTCATCGTAATCTATAATACAAACGTCATAACAAACGTGTGCATAGTTTACAGAATTTCATCCTAGATGATCAACATAACTTCGCACATTAAAGTGAGCTCTTAGAGTTGTATTGTTGTGTAATGTACAGAGGATAAAACGATATTTTTATGAATTAATATTTACTATTTACAAACTGATTAAAAAAAAGCAATACTAGTTACATGCAGTGGTAGTTGGTACTATAATTTACGTTATACTTTTTACTTTTACAAAATTAAATAAAATATAAAATTTAAATCCATAATTTTTATATTGAATTAATGTAATTGATTGTAAATAAGTTTCGTCGAGTATACATTTGGTTCTTCTGTAAAGACGCTTCAAAAATGTATTAGTATATATAGATAAACGGCATTATGGCAAGTCACAAGTACTATAATTAAAAGGGACGGATAATATTTGTTCTCGGATACTCCAATAATATTGAGAAATTTGTGATTACCTGTTTTTGGCAAGTGTAGCATCATGCATGATTGTGTTTGTATGGTAATAATTGTATTATAGGTACCATGTCTATAGCAGTAGTGCAGTACATATGAATCATATGATACCGTGAGCCATGATAATAATATTATACTGTTGCGTACACCCGGAGCAGCGCCCGTGCACATCACATCCGTCTATGGATACCTTACTATAATAGGTAATTTATATTATTATGCACACACCACGCAGTCGTCGGTTTTCAGTTGACGCATTGTCTATACCTAATAAACGAAATGTATGCATTAACGAGGCGTTTTGTAAACAAGACGTGGTGCCTGTTTGTTGCGTGTTCTGTATATTGTAACTGCTGTAGAAGTCGTCAGATTTTCGTACCTAGAACATTGTCCGTATACTACTTAGTATTCACCGAAAAACGTATAATCGAGTAAGTTCATGGTGAAACGCGTTTTATCAGAAAACATATTGTGCATTAATCAGTAATTTATGATACACGGTTTCGAGTATCCGTATTCAAATGTATATATCTACGCAGGGAATAAAGTTACCGAACAAGTGACCCCGTGTAGCATGTCATAATGGATTTATTAATTATTTCGATACGCTACGGGCGGAAGTATGGCTCAGGTGAGGACCGCATAGTTTTAATGTGATATGAAATTATAAACCAAATTGACTTGAATTATATTTATGTACAAATTGGTAGGCATATAAATAATTTTTTCTGCATATATATATATTGTTTACGTATAGCATAAACTTTCAACTCCAACCTATTTTTAGCTTCTTTAATATTCTAGATCTATAGAACTGGGCTTCACTTTTATCGCGAATGAAGATCCTCTTTCTAATTATTATCAATTATAATTTTTAACGTATTTTAATATGTAAGATGTGAATTAATAAAAAATAATATTATATTTTTTTATCTACGCTCATAAGAAATAAGATTATGATGGGTCTTAATTTTTAATTCATATTAAAAATCAATAATTAATGTTTATTTGGTTTATTGCCACTACAAATTATATTTAAAAAAATGTTCTAACATGTGCAATTACGGTTGAAAATAGTACATACAATATCCATAAAATAAGTAGATTATTTATCATAATTTTGATATAAGACTTACATTTTAAATTTTGTACAAATTAAAGAGCAAATTAAACTATAATCAAGTCGAAATAGGACTAATAAATAGGTTGGTTATTGTTGGTTATTGGAGACAAGGAGGTAGTGGTCGAAAATGTAAATGGTCTGTAAACTAAAATTAGCTTTAGATATTAGTTTTAGATTACGTAAAATTCACACTCGAATGCATGTATTTATTTTAAAGTGTTTAATATATTATGGCACACGTCTGGTTAGTAATTATTGATAATAATTTGATTCAACTTCGCAAAACTAATGATGTTCTAATTTTATATAATAAGTTTGTGGTAGTGACAAGTGTGTTTTATTTTATCCTACGAAAAAAACTATTTCTACTTGAAGAAATATTATTAATGTCATTTTGTCCTCGCTCATGATGACCGACCTCGCTGCATCTTCTTCTAAAATCGACTTGTTATAAATGTCAGCACGCAGTAGAACCTTGTCTAATTTGTCCACGAACTTCAATCATTATTGATTATAATAATACTAATAATAGGTGTTATAAAAATACGTAATCGATCAAGCAATGAAAAAATTATGCAAACCTACATCAAATCTCAATTAAAATTTAAAACTAAAATAATATCTTTGATAAGTATTTAATTGAATTAAGCACCTATATTCATCATTTGTTTCTATTCAGTTTGTTATTCTCAGTAGTTATGAGCATGTTAAAAATAAAATGTCATTAGCTTATTAAAATAATACCATTGGCAATAGCTACTTACATTATGTATTAAGTATATTATAAATATATATACCACTTTTAAAGAATATGAAATATAAATATATACAATTACAGTGCTTTGATTAAATGTAAAATGTACATAGGATAATTATATTATAAACATTATAAATATATAATAATATAATGAATACAGAAAACCTTTTTTATTTCATGGGACAGTTTGAATAATTGTACTAGTTTTGTTAACTAAAAATAAATTTTGAAGTGATTTTATTATTTAAGTCTAAAGTAAAATCTTCACGTTGTTGAAATTGAAGTTTTTAGATATTATGTATTAAATTTAAATAATTGTTCTATTCAAGGTTATAATATTATTTTGATAAATTAAACATATATAACTGAAAATATAACAATAATTATATTTGTTATGTTTATTGAATTTTTATATTAAAATCCATTTTTATTATATATAATTTATATATATATTTTTTTTAATTTTATACATAGTAGCAGTGTATCAAAAATTCACTGGAAGAACTTGACGTTTCTCCTGTTTACATTTCTTCATGCAACATAATTTACTTTTGTTGAATATTTTGCATATTCACGTATGAACAATATTTTAAAAATCAAAAATATCATAAACAAATGTATAAAAACAAATGAAACCCAGTAAATTGTAATTTTAGAATTGAATGTATTACATCGGTATTCTGAATACACTATCGGTAACAATTGATATTAATATATATAATTTTTTTCTTGCACGTTAAAATACGTTTTTTCAATATTTGGTTATGGTTCTGAAAAGATCAGTGAATATTTTTAATTTTCGGTGCATATCCTAATGGTCGTGAACAAAAGTCTGACCATCCGAAGGACAATGTGGTTATAGTGTATCGAGATCTCATTCATCTTGTGCGGCCGCTACTTGAACGAACGTGATCACAAGAGCTGTGTGTGCCTGTGTATGCTCTAGGCGAGTTCGATGAACGTATAATCGTTCCGCAACAATGTAAATTATATGCACATTACCCCCTGAGCATGGCTAAATATTTTTATTAATACAAAACCATAATTTTTGAAAGTATAATTAAAAAATAAAAAAACATGATAAAACGTCTTTATCAGTTATTAATGTGATCACTGATATTCTATGCACAGAAATTGTATCAAGCGATATTTTTTCGAATTGTTTATATCTTATGTAATGGTTTATAGTTTATAAAATCATAAGGTTAACGATAATTAATCTACCGTTGCCCAGGGAGGATGGCAGGATTTTTTCTGAAAAGTCGCAGTAACCATATTTTGTTATATTTGTATTTCTGTAGGTACATATTTTACATATTTTAGTATTTTACACCTATTATACTATATTTAATATGATTTTTCAAAATAAACATATATCGACTCCGCCGTAAAGGTCTTTCGCCTGTAAGAAACTTATCGATTGCGCCGAATATTTTTTTATATCGATTCCGCCGAAAATATATGTATATGTAACGTCACTACCTATATACACATTACATTATATTTACTATATATAGCATAACGGTAGAGTGGCATGAAGCTAAGTAAGAAAAGAACATAGAAATTTTATAGAATAAATAAATAATAATTATATAATATATATAATATAAGTTTTAAGTATAATATAACTTATAAGTATATTTATAAACACTTAAATAGGTGGTTTGTGTACAATATCATAGTGATAGGGAAAAATAGTTACAATTAATAAAAATCATATATTATGTATAGGTATTATGTATTATGTTATATTGAACACGAAAAAATAGAACATAAAAATTGTAATACAACTTGTAATTTTTTATACTAATAATAATATACCCATCTTACTTACATTAAAATAATCAATAAAAGTTCTCAGCTGAGATAATAATAAAATTTGTCGAGATCACCAAAAATGGACGTCTACTGGAAACAATATTATGTATTTACAAAATCCGAAAATGTTTTAATATTATAATATATATGTTATTTGCTTATATACATATATAAATCTTTGGCGGAATCGATATATAAAAATATTCGGCGTAATCAATAGCCGGCACAATCAATATATACAAATGTTCGGCGGAATCGATAAACTCCCAAACGGTTAAAATTATTAAATATTTTTAAACATTTGAACATTTATTTAAATAATATTTCCAAAATTACTATGTATAATGGGATTCAAATTTTGGTACCACCCTCTCCCCCCCAGACATCGTTCCAAAAACGTTCAAAAAAATATATAAATTAGCCGTTAAAAAAAGAGAAGAAATTCCAATTTGTAAAAATTTTACATTTTGTCATGGTAACCGTATGTAACTTGTATAATATCTTTTATCTCTTATATCTAATAATTTCTTTTTCTATCAGAAAATTAAAAACACACTTGAATCCACACTCAAGTACTGGAAAAAGCGTTATTTGTTGTTTTCTCGGTTCGTCCAAGGTGTCATCATCGGTATTCAGATCTTAGTAACTCTAGCGCTACTTACAGCTGCACTTGGAACATTCAACACGTATACTTTATAATAATAATGTGTACATGATAAAATCACATTGAGTAATTGGAAATCATAATTATAAAATATTTTATGCATAATATAAAAATCAATCTTCGACATTAATACAAACAATTAACTCAAGTTATGTTTAATTTATATGATTAATAATTATTTAAACTTATTATTACACATATATTTATATATATTTTATATTTTTATAAAAAAAGTTTTTAATTGTGTATAAAATAAAAACATGTTTGCATTTATTTTGTAATATTAAAATATTTATTGTATTAAATATAATATTATTTAATATTTTACCAAGACAAATAACCGTCCTTTTTGTATTATAATTGAATAAAATTATTTCTAAAAAAAAATTAAATTTTAACTTGATCGATCATTTTAAATTAACTTTAAAGAAAATCTAAGTTATTTCAATAGTTGATTAAACTAGTTAAGTTATTAAGTCGGTAAGAAAATTAATTAACTATTTAAATTAAATAGTTTCAAAAACAATTAACTAAATAACTGTATAACTAGTTAATGCTCACCTTAAATTAAATTATTTTGCAATTCTGAATATTAAAGTTCTGTTGATAACTATTCATTAAACTATAAACTGAAATAATTGAAACTTTTGCAAGATCACAAATACACCAAAAAATATTGATTTGACTATGTTAATTTACTTTCTCTTACATATTTATATTTTTACTGTATTATTTTTAATACATTTACCCTTAAAAATTTCATTGTAGATGAAAAATCCAGTTAATAAATTTTATAATTTGCTTTATTTTGTTTTTACGGTTGCTGAGAGTACCCATTTATAAGTACCATTATATCACACATTCACACATGTTATATTTTTTTATAGGTGAGAACATTTCCAATATAAAATAACCTAAGAGAGGAAGAAAGCTTAATGCTAATACGCTTGTCACATGAGTAAAAGAGGAGCTATAAACTAGCAGAAGGGTGTTAAAAATCTGAATTAAAACAACTGACGTCGACCTTTATGTTCCATCGGCCTTGACATCTTTAAAAGGTTTTTGTATTAGTATATTTGTGTAATGGATGACATCCGTGACAGGCTAACTTTCAATAGTTATTGATTTCTAGTCGGCTTCGAAGAAATCCTCATAAAAACGATAGCGGGCGAGAAGGATTTCGCTTGCGTACTTGTCATTTTACCTCGTGTAAATGTAATGGGTGGGGTCAGAATAGGCTAAACTTGTTCAGACACAAAAGAAAAGTTCCCGAAATTTCCGGCTTTGAGTGAAATAGTTCGAAGTGGTCAAGTACAATACTTTGCCATCGGGAAAGTCTAATAAAAATTTAAATATATTATTTGTTTTGTTTCTTGTATTTTATATTTTGTTCTATTAACAATTATTTCACAGGTAGAAACTATAAATAAAATTAAAGAACTACGGGACTATAATTAGTTCATTAATCATAAGCCATTTAAACAACGAAAAAAATACAGGTTGAATCAAATGCATATTTCACATTACTCCACCAATTTGGTATACATATGTTCACACGTAATGATAAAAAATAGATCATTCTAGTCAAAAATAATTATAATTTGAATCATTCTTATTTTTAGATTCTGAACGGAGTGATGATATCTATTCGGTTTACAATGATGTGTGTGTTTTTTTGGATTTTTAATTTTTTTTGGATCATCACGTTTTGGGGGCAATAAAAATTCTTTAATTTTCTCATACAGCAACTTTTCTAAAAGGAAAGTAAATATAGATGATTCTTAGATTTGTCAAAAATCGAAATTTCTCAATAGGTACCTTTCAAAATCATCGAAGAAAACCATAAAAAAATTACGAAAAAATAGGAAATTTTTACGCAAAACTACATTTTGGATTCTGAACGAAGTGATGGAATCTATTGGTTTTACAATGATAAGTGTTTTTTTATTTTTTTTATTTATTTTATTTATTTTTTTTATTTTTGTGTCTGACGACACCTTTTTTGGCAGTAAAAATGTTTCGATCTTCTTAAACAGCAACTTTTCTGAAAGGAAAGTGAATGTAGATGGTACTTGGGCAAGTTAAATGCATTAAACAGCAGAGTGGGACCCATCCGGTTCTTTTTTAAAATGCTCTTACTCAAAAACGAAAAACCGCAAATACTTGAAATTTTCACCAAATGTTTATATTGACATTTTCTATACAATGATAAGTTTTCAGAGTATTTTGAAATTTTTTGACCTATTTATAGGCAATTTAAATTTTCGACTTTTCTAGTTTTATTTTTTTGAAATACCGATAAAAAAAATTTGTATCCAAAAACTTTTGAAAATTTAATACAAGATTTATTATAAGTTAAACTTAACGAAACTAAAAAAAGTTGGAAATTGTTTTAATCAAATATTTTTTATAAGCTCATAAAGTTCAAATTTGTTTGAAATATGTCAAAGTTATAGTCAACATTTGTCAGTTATTTTGTAGTTGAAAATTCATGACATTTTTTGTATTTATATTAAAGGTTCAAAATTTTAACACAAGGTTTTCCATAAGTTATTTTTCAAATAACAATAAAAAAATTTCTACCTGCATTTAAGAAAACAATTTTATGATCGTTTGAAATTTAGATTTTTATGAAATTACATAAAATAATGATTTATTCTCAAATGATTTTAAATATTTGTTATTATTCAAAAAGTATAAGTTACAGAAACTCGAAACTTTTACTAGTTGTTTAGATTAGCATTTCCTTTAATTCATTATTTTTTCAGAATATTATACTGATTGTTAAGCAATTTACAGCCATTTGAAATATTCGATTTTTTTAAATTTTTTTTTGATAATTATTGATAAAATAATTTGGCTGAGACAAAATACTTGAAAATTTATTAGAAGATTCCACAAAAGTTTTTGTTATTGTCATTTCAAAATTATTCAAATCCATTGTTACAAATTTTTTATAAAAGCGTTTGAAAAGAAAATATTGATAGAATATTTCAATTTAAATACAATATATTATATTATATGATATACCTATTCTAGATTAACATATCAATTCCGTACAGAATCGTTATTCGTATTAAATGATACATATCATTGCATTCAAATTTAACAAATCCATTGTAATGACCTATCCTATGAACGAGGTCCACTCCACTCCCTACTATATAGCAAAGCGAGGCCCATCCGGTTCTTTTTTTTCTTATAGTTTTACTCCTGTGTGAAGTGTACTATATGCAACTTAATGTTCACTTCGGTGTTATTTTTCATCAAGTTTTTATTGTAGTTTTAATAATATTACTTTGCAATTACAAAATTCTCAATGCCTATCTATATTATTTTTCTCTAATTTCACCAAACAATATAAAATATCTATAATATGAATTGATAAAATTATATAATGACAAGAACTTGGATCACAATAACACAATTATATCTTCAGTAGTCACTTGAACATAATGTGTAAGTAGAGTATTAAATTGTTAAATTCAACATAATAATATAATTTAAATCTAAATTAAATGTAGTGGTATACTTTAATGTATTTCTCTTATCATGTATTGTAATTTCATAAACCATATATTATTTCAACAGTATAAGCTATAATTATCTTTGTATTGATTTACTCGTTTCCATTATTATTAACAATTTAATGCTAACATTAAAATGTATAATACTAACTAATGATCTGCTATAATGGATGGAGGAAGTTTTCTTTTTAAATGTATGTGCTCTAATTAATTATAAAATTACATATGACAACTACGACAGAGCTAATACCGAGTAAAACTATAGTTTTAAATGTAATTGAGGTTCTAGAATAATTCAACATTTATCAATTCAACACATATATCAACAAAAATTAACAGTATACTATTGAGAATTTTTAAAATCCACTTGAACTATTTAGAAAGGATACAGTATTATTATATATTGAATATTGATATATTAGTATATATTTATATGATTATAGTGTCCATTTATAAGTATATACCTAGGTTCTTTATATATTATGTTCAATTGAAAATTACAGAGATTGAATTCTAATTACACATTATAGGATCAATAAATCTATATCACTTAATACGTAATGTGCAATACAAACACAAATTTTTAGGTTTCAATAAATACCAATATTTTAGTAGTGATAACTTTGTATGATAGATGGTAGAACAATTAATACATCTTAGGATTGTGGCAGTTAATTAATACGTTTACGATAATTGATCGAGGTTTTATTGTGACAAACTATTAGTACTAGACAGTTTTTTTACACCGAACTTAAAATATCACTATGTATTTACAAATTTACATTATCATAGATTTCTTCGAACAATAAAATACTAACGATACTTAGTCAGACCAGTTAAGAAGTATCATACTACTTTTTCATCTTTAATGGTGATTTTTACATTTTCAAAATTCTGAAATATTGTAAGGAGGTATGCCATCAGTTTATTATTTAATAATATAATTTTAGATATATAATCGAATTAAATATATTTATTACTTTACTAATGGGTCTACAATTACATACACATGATTATACTGATTATATGTTGTGGACTATTTATTTACTATTTTGGTCTAAAAAGTTAAAGATTATTGTTTTCGATTGCAAAAATAACAATTTAATTATACTTAACATACTGTTGAATAAAATAAATATCAACCTGTATTTTATAATACATTGTAACATGAAAATCACTGGTAACAGTATTGAATAAAGCTAATCCATCGGCCGACACAAAACCTAGATTAAATTTTTTCAAGCAATCTGCTACAGTGCAACTATAATACTATATGGCTTTTGTTTTCCCCAGTTTCTGCAGTTGCAGGTTGGGTTGTCTTGGAACTTGTGTAATAGAGCAATACGCTGGCAATGTCCTTTACGCAGTCTATTTTACGTGCACCAGGAGGTAGTAGAAAGAATATTCATCCCTAGAACTATCATTTGTGATAAACAATATTTTCTTGTTTGGTGTATTAAAACTAGTCCATTCCTTCCACCATTCCTCAGCACTGTCAAATCCATAACAGTGTTATAGTGGTCTCAACTTGTGGGCTATATACTGTATTTCAATTGCTGTATTTGACAACGAATATAGACTCCGATGATGGAACCTGCAATGAGTCTAATGAGCGTTAGTACACTCTATTGCAAACATGGGTACATTTTACGTACATCCCAGAAAATAAACATAATAACTAGTATTAGTAGTATCGATTTTTCCTCTAAGAAATAACCACACGTGGACACAGATCGACAAGTGTGATGTTCCACTAACGCATGCTTCCTTAAAGAAAGTGGAAGTTTCCGTGTTTAGCACATCAATGTAGACATGTAGTATAATGCATTGAAGTGAATATTGTAGTTTATGGTTTATTATTAGTGCGCCAAAGGTTGCTATTATACACGTGTTTCTATTATGAAAAAACCGCACGTGGGCAGAAATACGTACTAAAATACTACACCTATAATATATTGCCTATATTGTACAATGTAGTGCACACATAATACGGTATACTATCATATTACAATCAATGTACTGTTAATGTATTCTGTAACTGATAACAATGATTTATATTTTTAACAGGAGAAAACCCATACTACCGATACCGAACTACGACGCGTGTAATGTTCCATTATATTATTGGCTATCATAGTTTATCATCAGGCATCACAATTCAAAAGACGTGTAGAGACTTAACTTGACGAAACGTTATGATCGCAAACGTAGGTATTATATTCATCGAAAACGACATAATAAACGTAGTAAGTAGTACCACGTAGGTGTATGTGTGTGTATGTGTGTGTGTGTGTGTGTGTGTGTGTGTCAATAATACGATACGACACTACAGAAGTAATAAGTTTGTTATATCATCAGTATATAAATATTATCGTTGGTATTATGGTGCGCGACATGACGTTTTGGTACGCATACATGTTAACCGAACGCTGCAGTTTATCGTGACCGTGCACGTGACGTAGCCTAACCGGGTGTTCGCGCCGCGGCGAAAGGCACGCGCGAACGCAACGCTCGGTCCGGCGGAGGGGCGACTAAGGATTACGATGCGGGCAGCAACGCGGTCGTGCCTCAGAACTCAGAAGCAGATCGAGCGGCAGAGGTAGAGGAGATCGAACACTGTCCACAGGGGAACAGAAAAGCGCAGCCGCAACGTGCGCGCCATCGTTCGCGAGATCGTTGTTATTACTATTGTGCCCACCCATCTACCACACCGTCCTCGCACCGTAAACCGCACGAGCAAGTACATATATGTAATATCACTAGCTGGCACCATCGGACGACTCTGACCCATAAGTAAGCGGACAATGCGTTGCACAGGCGCGACGACGCTATGGTGCATGGCGGTGGTGCTCGCGTTGGTCGCACCCGGCCATGGCATGGCGTACACCGTATTCCAGGCGGTGGTCGAGTATTACCGGATGCTGGCGCCCGGGCCGCCGGACGCGGTGCAGGACGCGGATCACGTCCGGCCGCAATACGACTTCGTGGTAGTGGGCGCGGGCTCGGGCGGCTCCGTGGTGGCCAACCGGCTGACCGAGGTGGCCGGCTGGTCGGTGCTGCTGCTGGAGGCCGGTGGCGAGGAGAACGCGATGACCGAGGTGCCGCTGCTGGTCAGCTATCTGATCGGCACCGGCTTCGACTGGGGCTACCGGACGGAGCGGCAACCGGGCATCTGCGGTGCCATGGCTGACAGACGGTGCCGGTGGCCGCGGGGCAAAGTGATGGGTGGCACCAGCGTCATCAACTACATGGTGTACACGCGTGGCGTGCCGGACGACTACGACCACTGGGCGCGACTGGGCAACGACGGCTGGTCGTACGCGGACGTGCTGCCGTACTTCCGCAAGTCCGAGGACCTGAACGCCCGCGTGCCCGGTTCCTCACACCTGCATGGCCGCGGCGGCTACCTCAAGGTGGAGGAACCAGCGTGGAAAACGCAGCTGGGCCCGGTGTTCCTGCGCGCGGGCCGCGAGCTCGGCTACGAGGTGCCCGCCGACCACAACGGACCGCGGCCGCTGGGTTTCTCGTACGTGCTGGCCACCACGGACCGTGGGGCCCGGTGTAGCGCGTCCAAGGCGTTCCTGCGGCCCATCAGGCGCCGGTCCAACCTGACCGTGGCCAAGCGTGCTACCGTCACCAAGGTGCTAGTGGACGCGGCCACGAAGCGTGCGTACGGCGTGCGATTCGTGCGCGGCCGTCGGACCGTGGAGGTGCACGCGCGCAAGGAGGTGATCCTGAGTGCGGGTGCGCTCAACACGCCGCAGCTGCTCATGCTGTCCGGCATCGGACCGGCCGACCATCTGACCGAGCTCGGCATACCCGTAGTCAGCGATCTCAAGGTGGGCTACAACCTGCAGGACCACGTGTCCATGGCCGGGCTGGTGTTCCTGGTCAACCAATCCGTGACCATCGTGGAGAGTCGGTACCGGAATCCCAAGTACCTGGTACAGTACGCGCTCAACGGGCAGGGCCCATACACCATACCCGGTGGCGCGGAGGCGCTGGCGTTCACGACCACACGGTTTGCGGTCAACGGATCCGTGGCTCCCGACATGGAGCTGGTGTTCGGGCCTGGCGCGCTCACCGGCGACACCGGTGGTTCGTTGCGCCGGTTGCTCGGCATGAACGAGACGTTCTACGACCAGGTGTACGGCAAGTTCCTGGAGCACGACGCATGGGGCCTAGTGCCGATTCTGCTCAGGCCGCATAGCCGCGGCCGCGTCATGCTCAGGTCGTCCAACCCGTTCCACGCTCCGTTGTTCTACGCCGGCTACTTGACGGACGAACGAGATCGAGAGGCACTCATCGAAGGCATAAAACAGGTATCTATTACGCGTAGTACTACGTAGAAATATTCAGTCCTGCGTTTATATACAATAACGTATTCGGTCACAGGAGCTAATAATATGACCGTCGATTGTACGTTTTTATAGATTATCGCAGTATGCTTTAGGTAAATAGAAATATTCCCGTTGTAATAGAAAAACTTGCGGTCTCTCGAATCTCGCGTTGTAAACGAAATTATTCTATTCTGTGCCAAAACATTCGTTGTAAATCTGTTATTGTTATCGTAGAAGAGTACAATATAACATTATGTCTGGAGTATATTATATTCAAGAAGAAATTCGGGGTTTTTTTTTTACAAAATGCCTAATATGAACTACCGATGCCGGCGGATAGCAAAGTTTGGAATAAATTCAATCGCTTTGCATTTTTGAATATTTAACGCATTACATATGTATAACTATATGTATTTCAAACATTGGTCATAAGAAAAGGTATAACATTTTTTTTCCAACGGATGACCTTATTAATTTATTTCTCTTGAACAACGATGCTCAAGAGTATAACATACAAGAATATAATTTAATATAAAATTGTACATGTCCAACAATATTAACCGTGTACACATTTCCGTTATTGAACGTGTGGTTGTTGAGCGTGTTCACCGATATTGATTATTTTTACCCTGTTCATTAGTCAAATATTAAAATAGTTAATAATTAATATTATTAACTATTATTTAACAAACATTGACTGTAGATTTTTTTTTATACGACTGATAAGATATTTATATTTCTTGTGTGTATTCGATTGCATTCCTTTTTACATTTTACTAAACAGGTGAACATTCAAACATTGTATAATTATACATGTTTCCGGTTCAAAGTATTATTAATAGTTTATTATGTCATTTTAACAACGAACGGTTTGTGCTTTATTAGTGGGAAGGAGGAAGGGGTGTACCGCGTGGTGTACGAGCAACGCGGAAATTTGTGCAGCGAGCATTAGTTTGTTGACGGGTATGTGTATTTGTTTATTGCGAATTAATGCAATAATAAGATTTATAATATCAAACACTTTTGTGTTCTCTAACGTCTACGGGAAGTTATATATGGACTTTTATTTTTCGAACCAATGACATAAATTTGGTATGTTTCACTTGCATTATTGCATATTTAAAAAAAAAAGAAAATGAATTACGATTAAGTGTTAGATCTTTTACAGGCTTACTTTTACAGCCTTGTTGGGGACAGAGTAGGAACGTTATGTTATATTAGCGAAATACTCTTGTTTTTTCTTTGCTTAAATTTATTACACCTACATGTTTTCGTATTGTATAACATACAACATAATGTATAAGTCTTATTGTTATAGGCCGTGTTAAAAATGTATTTATTATTCACTCATGCATATACTCTTGTTAACTGACCATGGTTGGATGGACGAGGAAGAACGAGAAAAAACTCACTTTTTAAACGCAGCGTAGATTTAATTCGGTTAAGTTAAAAATAATTGTAATCACCCGATATGCGTATACAGTAACGGTCGATGTACTATCTATTCGTATTTATAAAAGTCTTGGATATTTTCTCCTCTGCATAATATTATTATTTATTACATATATATATATATATATATATATATATAACAATATAAAGCATAAGTGTATAGTAACTTTACATGATTTTCATGTAGCTTTTTACGAGTATTACGACATTTCAATAATTTCAAAATACGAGGGTATCTGGTAGAATGAAGTGAGCAAAATCTGCGCCTCTAAGAAGTATTAAAATATAATATTATATACATATAGTTATATTCTATCGTTTTGTGTTCGTTTGGTTTGACTTACGAACGGACAACTCGACGGATAACGATTCGCGGCTTAGCCATCCAGAAATGATGAGTTCCATTATTTGCATGTACCATACAAACTTACGTACAGACGTAAGTAGCGTAACATCAAACCGTTTGTTCGCATCGTTATTATTAGTTGTTGTTTACACTCGACTTCGGTGTTTGCTGTAGAGATTACGATTACATGTGTACCCCGTATAGGTACCGCTGTTATGCCGTGAACCAATATCAGTATAATACCGGTCATTATGATAATATTAACTACATGGTATTGGTTCGTACGGAGTTACGATGACTTCATAGTGGTCGTGCATCATCGGGCTTATGAGGAAAGAGCTTTTTAGAACTCGGTCGGGTACCCGTTTCGTTTACGACCGTTTTCTCCGTCCGTTTGTGTAAACCTAATCCGATATTCGATAAATGTGCACAACAACAACAACAACAATAACAACAACATTAGGTACATACCGTGGTCGACAAACTAGTTTGGCGAATAATGTTTATACTGTACTTGTATTTACCTACTTCACGTGCCGCTTGGTGCGTATTACGTAACCGCAAACGTCAACGCGATCAACCGGTTACCGGTGCGCCGGTATGTATTTGGTTCTGCTGCACCGTTGCCCTCCGTCCGGCCGCACATTGATCGCGTACCGCAACACGGCCACTCCACGGAGCCCCGCGCGCAGAATGGTGCAATGCAATTTTACCAAAATTATTCTTTCGGTCGTCCGCACCGGGTCGTACCCCACACACACACATTGCGAGCGTAATATTGGACCTTGACGGGACGCGCAGACGGTTCGGGTGTATCGATGGTGTATCGGCGAGCGCACGTGAAGAGAACGCAAAACCCGTTCGCGTCTAGCCCTGGCGGCCTTGTACTCGTTACCGATCCGGTCAGCAGATGACCGGCGACGGACGTACATGCAACGACCGCCGGAAGGCACCGATTATTATTATGTACCGGTGGACGCGTCTTGGTCGGATGTTTTTCGCGTCTCCGACCCGTGGACGTGCTCTCGGTCGAACCGTACTCGGTGGTCGTATACAATGGGAAGGTTTTTCGGAACGTCTCGAAGAACACATCGCGTGAGTAAAAAATAAAAGTGATCACTTGCGCATCGCTGCTGGGCGGGATCGATCAGGTTTTATTATGGACTCACTTTCGTCTCGCTGCAAACTTGAACTGGCCTACCTGACGCGCGTAAACAAAACGTGGTAAATTATTATACTTGTTTGCCAGAGTCCATGGACGGCAAATGTTTTTCGGTCAATAGGGTTTTTGGACGAATTCACACATTTCACACGGTAACAAAAAATACAACGTTAACGAAATACATATTGGTAGATTATTATGCATTGCGTAATATTATTTTTTTTTTTTATATTACTTATAATACAGTTATAGCTAGGAGTTTTCGTTTTTAAATTCTTGTTTTCAAAATACTAAAATAAAATAATATCACCGCCACTGCAGTTCCATTAAAATGTTATCGACGTGCCATCTTTAACACCTGTGCCATGAGGGGTTCATAATATTATAAGCCTTGTTATAATCGATATGATATTATAACCATTGTGAGCCATTTATGGGCTAAATTTATATTCATATTGGTTTGATACAGTTGCGTAAAGGCTAGTCCACTAGTGCGTCATCAACTGTTGTGGATATCCATTTTGTGGTAATTTACTACACAGCGAATCAAATTTTAGTTTCAATGCAATTTTATTTTTAGCGAAATTCACGAAATTATATAGTATATGATAGAAGCGTTGAAGGCGGTAAAACGCAATGACATTTGTCATTTTTTCATATTATGTTCAATTATTACTAATTGAGTTTCGAGTTTGAATTAATGCATATATATATTTCAACACAAATAACGATATCAATCAATATAACCTAATTGATAATCCTATATGTATATTATTCGTTTCTACGTATATCTTCAAATCAACACGTTTCTTTTAATGAACATTTTTTTGAGTTATTATAAATTATTAAAAACATTCTGACTACGTTTTTATAATTTGTTTATATTATATGACCGTTTTAAAACATTTAGATACTGTAAACAACTTTTATACTTCCTTCACTGTTTCACTACTTATGTATTATTACATTTCAAGTGCACGTGATGTGTGCATGTGATATACATTTGTTAAGAGTTTTATTTATATTATAACAACTAATTAATTAGTTATTATATAACTCTATTATTTTTTTGTAGAAATAGTTAATGATATAATATAGAATCTACATGGAAAATACACTATAATATATAGCATAGCGGTTATATTAATGGAACGAGATTATTATCTTTTCCTATTTCGTATTAGGCACAACACTTTTGTTTTATTTCCGTATCTATATTATGTACTCTGACTACTGTTACATATAGTGTAACAATATATATATAATGGTGTATTGGTTTTATTATATCACATAATATTAACATTTCAATAACTTCAAGGAGCTGTAATAAAATTAAGAAGATAATTAAATGTGTAACGAGACGCTCGATAAAATATATATAGGTACATGAAATATTTAAAATTCAATAAATAAAAGAACGGGTGGGCCTCGCTTTGTTGTACAGTTGGGGGGGAGTGTACCTCATTTATAGGATAGGTCATTATTACAATGGATTTGTTAAATTTGAATGCAATGATAGATATCATTGTATACGAATAACGATTCTGAACGGAGTTAATATGTTTGTCTAAAAAGTGTGTATAATAATATCGTATTTTATATTTAAATTGAATTATAATGCAATTTCGTAAAAATTTAAATTTAAAACAGTCATAAAATTTTTTCCTTTTGGTCCGGTAGAAATTTTTTTTATATATTTTTGAAGATTAGCTTATGGACAAACTAGTGTCAAAATTTTGAACCTTAAGTATAAACAGAAAAAATTTTATGAATTTTTATCTACAAAATAACTTGCAAATTATAGTTATTTTGACACATTTTATACAAATTTGAGCTTTATGAGCTCATAAAAAAAATTTGAGTGAAACGATCACCGTTATTTTCTATTGAAAATAAGTTAAGCTTATTATAAACATTGAATTAAATTTTCGAGAGTTTTCGGCCAGCTAATTAAATTTTATAGGTGTTTAAAAAAAAAAAAATTACAAAAATCGAAAATTTAAATTGTCTATAAATAAGTCAAAATATGTCAAAATACTTTGAAAACTTAACCATGTATAGAGAACATCAATATAAAGGTTTGGTGAAAATTTAAAGTTGTTGCAATTTTTCGTTTTTGAGTTAGAGCATTTAAAAAAATGTATTTTGTAAAAACATGATTTTGCGTAAAATTTCCCGTTTTTTCGTAATTTTTTTATCGTTTTTTTCGATTTTTTAAAAAAGTATTGAAAAAGTTGTATTTTTGACTTGCCCAAGTACTATCTACATTCACTTTCCTATCAGAAAAGTTGCTGTTTAAGAAAATCGAAGCATTTTTACTACCAAAAATCGTGTCCTCAGACACAAAAAAAAAATAAAAAAAGAAACGCACATCATTTTAAAACCAATAGATTCACTCCGTTCAGAATCTAAAAGTGTAAAAATGCTAGTTTTAATTTTTTTTTTACTGGTAATCATAATCATCAATCAAAATAATATAAAAAAATGTTTCAACTTTTTCCAATTGCATTACCTAAATGACATTGCTCTAGACATATTTTAGTTTTCATTTGACTATTATTTGATACCTACTATACTATACAACAATCATATTCAACCTTGTTCCAAATATTTTACTGCGGACGAAATGAAAAATGATACTTTACTAAATAGAAAATCATTATAATTGATTAAAATTAAATGTACTACTTCAATCTGACCTATAACTCTTCATATGGATTTAATATTAATATCACAGTTATCGTAAGATAAAAAACATTTTATTTCATTTTCCAATTTTAATCATTTATATAATAATATTTTATATTTTATAGTTTTTAAAAAATCGGCAATATTTTCTAAAAATATTTCATGGCAAAGATTATTATTTGAAAACATTTCAAATTAACGGAGCTATACTGCAACAAAGAATATAATATATTTTCTACACTGTACACAGTTAAATCATACTTGTATTTTTATTTTTTTTGTAAATAAAATAGAAAATATTTCTATATTTTTATTTTTAAATGTGTTTTATATGAATTATTTGGAATTTTAAAATCATTTACTATGCATCAGATTTTAAAAACTGATTGTAGTTTTAAAATATGCGTTGTTTGCACGAAATATTTTATAAATATAATAACAAACAAAAACTATCGATGTCATAATGAGTTTTGGCTATTAAAAGACCTTGAGTGTCGAAAAAAATAAAAATCAATTGTATTCTTTAAGTAATGTGACTGACAATTAGAAAATAACATTTAAATGTTATAATATTATTTTAATAAGTCAAATTTAAATTGATTATGCATTTCGGATAAACCTAAAGAAACATGTACAGTTTACGACAGCTAATGGGTTAGATTGTTTGGTAGATACCTACATACTTATAATCATGGTAATTAACTAATATTATTCAAAAGTAATTCAAACCCGATTTTTTATATTATTTTACCACACAAGTATATACTATATTACTTTTATATAATACAAGAGTAAAATATCCTGTAGGTATAAATCGTATTTTTATAAGTTGGATGACCAAAATCTCTGTTATAAAGTACGCACTATACCACGATGGAAAAAAACTTACTAGAGTGATGGGGATAAGGCAATAAGGGCTTATTTTTTCCCGCATCTTTTCGACTACTTGTATTATCCTACATCATATGAACAATATAATATAAGTTATAAGTTTAAAGAAGTAACACGGTTGACTGCTTTTAAGAAATTACACATTCTGCAGTGCACATCGCATCAATCAGTGGCCAATTTTCAACATTTTCTTGGGGTGGGGGGGGGCTTCTGAAATATAATATGTACTTCTAACGCATACCACATGTCAAATACTCAATTGTAATCGTGGAGACTTGGGAATACAATCCGCATAATATACAGGCATACAGTTATTGTCTATAGATCATTGGCATTATGATGAAATTGAAATAAAAACTAAAATCAAAAATAGGACAGCGATATCAATAAAAAAAAACCCTTCCTTGTAATCCACCACTGGCATCAATACTCGTATTTCAAATAATTAAATCTTACCTAGCACCTAATATAATATGATGTACTATGTGTACCCGAGTAATTATTAATTTATAATATTTATGTTGATCTATAGTAGTGCACTGCAATGATTGTGTTAATTTATACATTACCTATAATACATTATTAACTCGATCGATTTGTGATTCGATTTATTAATTTGCCGAACTCGGTTTGTTGCGCGTGTGTCCGCAGGCGATCGCGGTGAGCGAGACCCGGGCGTTCCAGAAGTACGGGTCCAGACTGTTGCCGATTCCGTTCCCGGGCTGCGAGCACGAGCCGTTCAAGTCGGACGCGTACTGGAGATGCGCCACCGGGCTGGTGTCGACCAACTTGCACCATCAGTCGGGCACGTGCAAGATGGGACCGGACACGGACCCGGACGCGGTCGTCGACCCCCGGCTCAGGGTGCGTGGCGTCAAGGGTCTCCGGGTGGTGGACACGTCCATCATGCCGGTCATACCGGCCGGCCACACCAACTCGATGGCTTTCATGATCGGCGAGAAAGCTGCGGACATGATCAAAGAGGACTTGTTCAAATGATATACGCTCGTTACGAGCGACGACAGCGATGATCGTTTGCATCCTCGGTGCGATCGACACCTAGATGCTGCCATATTGGACTCGGGCGACCACGAAAATGATTGCGTCCGCTCGGCCAGGACTTTTAAACTCACGGTTTCGTCCTGCACTGTTTCGAAAACAGATGCAGACACATGTAGACATATTACAATATTAGGAATAATATATTATTTTCATTCCCCCCCCCTCTTTATACTATTCCTGATGAAACAACGAATTTCGTCGAAGAATGTTAATCGCGCCCGTACGCTCATCGATTTCCAATTATAATCATAAAATTTTACCGAAAATCAAAATAACGGATATTCAGTCATAGTTCACTAACTAAAACTAAAACGTCCTCTGCAAAGGATCGTACTGTCCGTTGAACAAGAAGTGTCCCGGACTTATATTTCAAGACCGTGATCAATATACTTAAATAGTTAAATATGTATAAATATTCTAAAGAATTCGACAAATATTCTATTACGTTGGAAAATGTATTGTTTCGTACACAAATTCTGTTGACCGTTCAAGACGAAGATACATACATCTCGTAAACAAATATTATCAGTTGTACTGATTCAAGAGCAGTAAAGTACATAACTACACAATTTTTTTCCATTTTAAAAAATAGTTCCGCTTCGCGTAACACGTGGCAATAACTACTGCACACGTTAGTTGTGCAATAGCTTTAGAAACTTGTCGTGAAAAATAAATCAACACAAATCCTGAATTTCATTCGAATAACATGCTTACTGTTTTCGATCACGTCTATATACATTCAACCTTTTGCTAATCAAACGCCGTGCTGTGTACTAATACTAATAACCGTCTATATATAATAGTTTAACAATAATGTCACATTCAATATAATTCTATCATTTGTTTCCACCGGATAATTATGTTCCATAGTTATAGCCATTTAAATCATCATAAAATCATCTTACTTAGATAAATAGTATTAATAAACAAGAACTGACTGTTTTATGGATAGATTATTATTTACTATTTATTAACTATCAATTAAACCGTGTAAGTATATAACAATAGATTGAATAATCTTTATGGTAGTTTTTCAAGCGGTAGTTATCACAGACCGTAAATATGATCAAACTGTGATTTAAAATAAATTGTAAAATAAGTATGTATATTATTTCAATTGTACATGCTTTGTAATTTATTCATGGTTGTTCGGACGAGAGTGGTAAATTTAGAGGAAACTGTGATATGGAAGCGAAATTTCACAGTAATATTGTTAAAAAAAAAGTGCTAATAAAATACTATGGAAATTAAGAAAGTTATAAAATATTTATAAATATAATTAAATGATTACCCGAGATTTAATTTAATATAAAGAGTTTACCACTCTAGACTGAATAGTAATTAATTATTTTAATTGCTCTTGTTGATATGTTAACGATTTTACTTAATTATTATGATTTAAAAACAAAAACATGTTGTAAATATAATTATTACTTATTAGTTGTTGTTTGTGAATTTTGTTTGTACTTCTTTATGAATAAATATAATGGTTATAATAACTATTTGTTGTGGTATAATGTATCAATGTATCAAAATAGTAACGGAACTTAACTATTAGATTCTAAACACAGTATGAAGCTACAATCTGGGTTAATACTGCAAAAAAAGTTTTCTTTAAGTGTTCTCAAACCTTTATTTATAAATTGTAAGTAGGACATATGAGGTATAATATGATGGCAAAATGTTTAGAATACTTCATACTTATGAAGAAATGCGCAAGAAATACTACCAAATGTCAACACTATAGATTTGAATAAAATCTTTTATACCAATTTATTTTGTTGTAATTAGATTATAATGAAATATATCAATCAACATTTTCAACAATTCTTTTAAAGTTATTAATTTGCTTTAGGTACATACATTTTGGAAACTGTTTAGTATACTTGAAAAACGCATTGATTTTATCAATGTTTTGTGTAACAAGAATTTTGCACATCAATTTTATTTATAATATGGTATATTAATTATTACCATAATTTTTTTATTCAATTAAATGTCTGTTTGTACATTATTATCATTACAATAGATAATTTATATTATAACTATTGTTATACAATTTGAGAAATGAGGCCCGTGACTTAAGTAATATAATTTTTAAAAATAATTAAAATAAAATAGCAATATTTAATTTATAAATAAAACATACTTTTTACATGTGACTTGATTTGATATTTATGAATTTCACAAATCAGGGAGGTTTTTCTGTTGCACCATACCTATACCAAAATTTCATCAACATTAAGGTAAAAATAAAAATGTATTTAAGTTTTGTAAAAATAGAAAATGCGGTGTGCTAGGTCAATGTCATGAGATGCTCAAACAACATGATATGCCCTTTTAAATGTTCGAGACAAGGAAACTATCGATTTTACTTTGTGTTTGGAAGATTTGCTGGAACAAAGAATTTACTCCTATAAAATCATAACGTTTATATATTATATTTACATCGAAATTAATTTTATTTTTTATTTTATATTCATAAAAATTTCAATATAGTTTTACTCGTAGTTCGTGTACATTATACGTAATATTTGTACCGTGTATAATAATTCATTTGACGTTAAATACCTACTTCTAGTTATTGAATTTCGAAAAAATTAAAACATTAAACATTCAAAGAAAAAAAAAATTGTGCTAAATTAAGTGCTGCTTAACAATATTTTCCAAATTTTCTCAGATTGTTGTATAACATCTCTTAAAATCTCACTCGTACCTACTTTTCAGAGTTCTAATAAATACAGACTACAGAGATACTATTATTATGGTATGCGTGCGAAATATTTATTGAAAATATACTATTGTAATTTAAAGATTTACCGTTATATTTTAAAAAGAAAGAATATACTTTAGTTATCATCGTCTTTTTACTTTTGCAATCAATATTTGTATGCCGTGTGGCGATAAATTCTTATTTTTGCGCGTAGTAAATACTAATATATACGATTTACTCGTTAATGTCAAACATAACGCCGTACCACATCTGTCGTAACACCTTCAACAGGCGACAAAGTGCAACCGTAGGTAATGTGTTCCAACCCAACCAGGTTGTAAATTAAAGATTGCCACACGTATTTTGCACATATATCAAATTTGTATTTTATCATCGGAATTACAAATACAATTGGACAACTTATTGTCATACCACACTTTACATGGATTTTACGTTGTGTAATTGGCACTATACTGCATTACAATCTATAGTGACTATCAGCCAATTGAAATTGCATACCATAAACATGATATTATTATTATGGATATTTAGGAAGGTACAATAATTTTATAATCATAAATATATACTTTTATGATTAACTCCACGTAAACTTTTCCGATTTTTCAGATGAGAGTATGCATGCCGCATAGATGCATAATATAGATATACTATAATATACCTACGTATAGAAAATTATTATTTCTGTTGTCTCTAGACAAGAGTTTTTGACTCTTGTCAGAATAGTGTTTATGTTACGATATCAAAAGCAATTGATTAATATACGTTATAAATTTAAAGTTAAAATAGAAAATTATATTTACAAATTCAGGGTATATTAGAGATATTGATCATAATATTTAGTAGTTTAAAATGTAAAGTCCGCTATTTACTACATATTATTTAATTTTATCTAATATACTGGTAATCTTACAGAAATGTTAGTTTTAGTGTAACATGTAAAAATATTGTAAATCAATACCTAAAATTATAATGTGTTCATACAGCGAGTTCTCTGCATGTTGTGCCTTTTACCTAGACACATATCAATACAATTGTGTTTCGATTTATATTAACCGAAATACACAAAAATCGATTGATTCTGAGGCTTTGATAGTATATTTATTTTAACAATATATTAATAATAATAATAATAATAATAATAAGAATAATAATATTAACAATAATAAAACATGTTAAGCAAATTAGCAACATCATATTTTAAAGAAACCAGAGATAATCATATTATATAACGTCATAACATAACGATAACCAAAATAAAAAAAAACATACAGTCATATATTTATACTGATATAATGCATGTATATTATTATGTCTAAATATTATTCGGCTGAAATTCCCATCGTTTTAAGTACAAGAGACAACACAGGTGATACTTATTTTACTTACGTCATTGACGTGCAGTTTTAGAAATTTTTACGTGCCGTAATAGGTTTGTTTTTGTTGTGTCTGAACAATAACTGTTTTTAATCGACTCCATGTGTTATTTTTGCGTTATCTACGAAAATCATTGATCCATACTGCCTATATATCTTATACCATCCACGTTCCTTAGTGAATAATTGGCAACCGAGCGCACGAATCGATATGACAACGTAGTTCCTTCTCATCTTACTTTTATTCCACCTTGTTTTTAATAATTTCCATGGTTAGTTGAATAATCATGATTACATGCATTACTCATCATAAAAGGTTAACTGTAATATCTATTTTCTAGAACGGTATCACTTGTTTTAATTTGGTTTGATTTTACTAAGTTTTACTTTTATTGAAATATAGATTTTGCAGTATCTAAGCATTATGCATAGAATAACCTTATGATAGACGATTGTGAACAGGAGTAGCACAAATAATTAAATATGTATGTTTGTTTGTCGTAAATATATTTCACAATTGTCGAATAATGTACAATCGTGTTCCTTTATATAAAATATGCCTTTGATAATAGAAATGTTGAAAAACATGAGCGTACTATGTTATTTTATTGCGTCTTATAATATACACAAAATAAAATAAAAGCTCAACGAACAATATTTACATGACACATACTATTATTTTTTTAATACAATTTTGATGTATAATTTTAAAATCGATGAACTACTTATTCACTGTCGAAAAATTGCAAAAAAAAAAAACGATTTACAGCCAGCAGAGGTGAATTAGTTGTCCTGCTATAAATATGTAGTTCAAAAGCAATAAATCATTATTATTTGTCTAAAATGAAACCTGTGTAATGTAAATAGTATACAAGGTTTATTCTATCTGATACACATATATAAATTATTAAAAGAATGATTTATGTTAAAATATTATGAGTTATGACGTTATCACAAAATATTAGATTCTGAGATGGGGTTGTGAGACGTGGTAACAATTTATTTCTCTATCACATAATTTTTTTCTACCATCTAACCTTGTATTATTTTTGTAAAAATCAAAATATTTTATTACTTGATACTATTGTATTTACCATCGCCTTTTTAATTATTGACGATTTGTATTTGTTAATTAATTTCAAAAACCAAGAAATACAAATCAATAATGAGATTTAAGAAAATAAAAATATTATATTACTACACTTCAAAGGCTGTCTGCTCATGTTTAGTTGTCTTTATCTAATGAGAAATATCATACTACATTATAGAACATAAATTGTGGCATTAATGTTAGATTTACAGTTTAAACCCGAAAAATATGACTTAAGGAAAACAGTATTTATAAGAGCAGATGTATAATTTTTCCAGAATGTCAACTGACAAAAAAGTTACGACTATTTAAAAACAGAAATCCCTATAACTTTCTTAAATATTGTCTTTAACATAAATAAAAATAATGATTAAATAATAATAGAACGACTTAATAATGTATAATATACAACTCCTATAAATAATATATTAATGTTGAATTTAATACTAGTAGAATATATTGAAGTATTTTTACAATGATGTGCGTTAGTGGATAAATGTTTATGATAAACTTAATAATATAATTATGATGTTGTTATGAGTTATTGTATTCAGTCGATTTTGTTCCCAACCGCGTTATTATACACTACGACTGCAATAATTGAATGTTACTGCATAACTCAAATAGTAAAATGAACACACATTTTTACAATGGTTTTATTGTTAATTGTTATTTTACGTTAATTACTTGAAGCGATAACTGCGCGCGATTATACTTATGTAATCAACCAACAAATAAAAGATTGCTTTTGAAATGAGATACCTATACATTATATATACATTATACGAAATCATCGGTTTTTACAACAATAATACTATTATTGTATTTTTTTAATTTTTAATTTTTTAAAACTATACCTATGTTAAACACAATCATCAAAAGCGGAAGTAGTTGAATTACAATAGGTATTTATTTCTTACAGTAAAACCACCCGCATAGGTATAGGTACTACTTCCTATGATCTTTTAATTAATGGTATAATACCTACTTAATATAAAAAAGAAAATATTGTTTAATTTGAATTTAAAAATTAATATTATCATACAAATTTAGAGTATTAAATAACTTAAAACAATTATCTTTCATTTATTTGAAACGATGATTGTGTATTGGCATAAAGGCATTACTCATTAATATTAGTATGTTACACCTAATATGTCGAGTGTGTGAAATGGCAAGTGAAGCTGACTTATAAAGAATGCTGACAAAGGAGTATTTTATATCCACTGCAATACAATGGTACAGAAAGATAAAAATATAATATTGGTTTTTGACTTTCAAGTAGTATTTAACCAACTGTTGTAAAGTCATGAAGGTTTTGGATATAAACTAGAAAAGTACCAGATTAATGTTTTACTTGTTTTTGAAAAATTGTTCAGGTTTTTGAAATGATTGACGTAAACTAAAAACTGCACGCCTCCTACATATATAGAGGCTATTTGGAACCAGTCCGTCACTAATTGTATATATTTCATTTGCTTTTTTATGATTTAATTATTATTTTTAACAAATAAATCCAATTATACTATAGTGTCTAGTTAATATTCATCATATCAAAACATAAAACGAAAAATAAAACGCCGTGATGAAACTGTCGCATAGTAACGACCGCGTCGAAATGCCTATTTTATGCCTTTATTTAACCAAAACGGACTACTTTTCATAGGCATCATATAGCAATATGAAACCACTGAACGCTTGTTAATAGTATAATCTAATGACGACTATTCAACTTGATCGGTCGTAAATTTTATTTATTTAATTGTTTTAACATATCTAATTTTTTTTAATATCAATTTAAAATGTGTATTGTCTTGTGTATTATACTGAATCTTTTGTGTACTGATACAATATATAATATAACTCAATTTATTTCAATAAGCAAACAAATGAAGTAAAACATTCCATGTATATTTTTTTAGGAGCACGGGGTAAATTAAATATCAACAATATTGTTAAACTCCAAAAATAAAAACAAAATAAATAAAAATCATATTTCACGGGACACTGTCAAAAGTTTATATGATAACCAGCCGCGGTATCCACATCTATACAGACTACGTAATACAGCTTGGCACCACTGCTGGTATTCCACTATCTACAGTAACTAATTCATAATCATATAAGTTTGTATATTTTACGTACTCGAAATTAATGGCATTTGAATTTAAAACGAATGATTTTAATATTTTATTTTAACTTTTTGAGGTTTTGTGAACCATATCATATTATAATATTATATTGTTTGTTTTGACTAATTTTTAAATTTAAATTTCTCCCCTCCTAGACTAGGTCTAAGTATGCCACACATTAAACTTAATAGTTTTAAATAAATTGTTTTCTTCGAAACTGTTTAGATACACTTCGTTCTTGTCGCTGTTAAATAACAAAACCGTGAACGTTCTAATGCAAATACTTTAGTTTAAGACCAAGGTATTTCAACTACTGATTCGCCTCTAGCTCATGCCATAATCGCGGATATATGACGCGTAATGCGCTTAATACCAGTCGGTTAGTGGAAAATCGGTCATTGTGAAAATCACGCCCGGTCAACATACAGTACAATGTCATACGGTGACAAAACAATCATATAGTACGATTAGGCACACGTATTTAAATTTAAACTGATTTCATCTGGTTGACCGTGGCCGGTTAAGCGATCGACGTTGGTTGCCCGATGGACGCACGTGTGCAATAACGCACGTAAACACTCGTCTCGTCTAATTATTCCAGTGAATTGCTATGAATCATTTTTGATCAACTGTAATAAATGAATCATGGCTATATAACACCGGCAACTTAATCATTCATTATTTGAAGACGATTTTCTACAAAAATCAACATAGAAAAAAATGTAAGCAGGTATTTAGAGTTTTTATTTCAATTGGTTAATGTCTGATTCCACGTTGGAATAAATTATATTTGCACATATAGTACACATTTTGTTCATTGAAAAAAGTCTGGGGCCGGCTGCCTAGACAATATGAAAAATATTTGAGTAAAATTCAATTTGTCGCCTATAATGTTTGGATAACTTAGTAAATTTACCAAAAATGCTTTCTATTTGATTTGTCTACTTAACTTAAACATATTATATTCAATTCTTTTGTCCTACCATTCATGTCGTAAAGTAATTATGTTAAAATGGTTGACAGGAAACCATTTTCAATGTATAAAAATGAGTAAAATAGAGTTATTATTTGGATAACATTTTATAATTTGATTAACAAATATTTTAATTGACATTATACTATTTGCCTTGGTAAAAAAATTAATAAAGTGAACATTTATAGTTTTATTAAACAAAAAAATTCACAAAAAAATATTGAATAATATAATAAATGTTCAATGCTAAAGGATTGTTTTCTAATACAATTTCGGCAACATGTAAGCAAACAATTGCGTGACAATTAATTCTACTCGGATAATATAAGACATTTACAATTTCCCATACTTACCTATTCCAACGATCCAACAAATAACGATACCAATACGTCTCACACCCAACATTGATTTTATTTTATACTTGGTTTCCAGACTCCATTATTTTATTTTATGTTACAAATATAGGTCAAACACAGCTGTTTTATAGACAATACTTTGCTAAAAATCGAAAAAAAAATAGTAATTTTTGACTTAGATACTTAAGTAATATTTCTAAAAAATGTATAATCTCGAATTTCTAAAATGCTTTATAATATTTTAAACGCCGTAACCTTCAACTAGTGTTAAGTTTATAATTTACGTACACAATTTATTGTTGAATTAAAGAAATTGATTGCATCTTGAAACCTTGAAAACTTGCAATATACAGTTACAACAGATTTTTGACCCGAAGAATGCTGTTTCAATGCCATTTGAAAGTAAATAATCAGATGTATGTTTACATAAACCATTTGATCTTCTCATCCGAAATTAATCTAAAAAGTTTTTGTTTAGCAAACATGTTTCCATAATTGTAAGTGAACATGCAAACATACATGCCTATATTTGAAAACATGCTTCACATAGACTACTGGTTCCCAAACTAGGGGGCGTGTGTAAAGTTTTGTAAAAAAAATTGTAAAATTAATCAAATGCCTCAATGAAAAACCTGTAATCTTTAAATACAACACATTCCCTCCGTAACTTCTAAATAAAAAACATAATAAAAAAAAATAAAAATTATTAAAAAATTTATTATTAAAAAAATTATTATTTAATAAAACATAATACATACGAAATACCTGCAATGGTTAAATAATCAAATTGAGTATAAGGTCATAAGAATCCATGATTTAATGTTGTAATCATATAAATTTTGCGAATTTATAATATAAAATATATACTGGGGAATTCAGTTATTAACAGCAATAAAAAATCTCCCATCATGTAAAATCAAACATAAACTTATTTTTGGAATTAAAAATATCAAGTTTTAATCGTACAAATGAGCGTATCAAGTAAATGCGATTTTAATCACTTTACCTTTTTCTTACTGCATTTATATATTGAGATTAGTATTAAAATCTAATTTTTTTTTTTTATTGTTGAAATTTCTCATACTATCATCATTATGTCTTACTTGTATATTGTAATAAATTATTGAACTGAATAGGTTTTACTAAAGTTCTTATACAAAAAATTAAAAAAAGTAAATGAGACGATAACAACTATATATAATCTAATAAAAATATTTGATATTTTATAACCTGTTAGGGGAAACTGGTCAGCAATAGTATCTCCTTTTTAATTTGATGGGTTGTTAGTGGGAGAACTTTTTTTTTCAGGTAAGAGTGTTCCTTGACCAATTCCTTTTAAGTTTTTTTGATGGATTGTTAGCAATGGCAATCGAGGGCATACAAGAGATTAATGGGTTTTGGTTTGAATGGAAATTAGAGTAAAATTTTTTATAACATAATGATGACTATTTCTTTAACTGCTGAAATTATTAGGTTTTTAATGTTTTTATGCAGTTTTGTATAATAAAAATAATATTTTTTTTTAACTCATTATGTACAATAAAAGGAGAGTAATGAGCTTTAAAACTTATAACTATTTATGAATACTAAAAATATTTTAGTTGTATTAACTGTATTTTAGTAAATTCGCAGAATCACACGACATGTAAATAAATCAAAAATTTCATTTCAATAATATTCTTTTCTTGAACTTTGAAAATTGTGACACAATTTTTGTATATTAATTAATTTATAATCATTCATAACATATGATTAAACATATAAATGACTACTAACGCAAATATAATTATTAGAACTTTATTATCGCGAATCATATATTCAACGTTATGAACAATAATTTTCTGAAATACGAATTTCTAAATGTGTTAATGTACAATGTAGTACGTCGATTTAAGTTTAGATGTAACCAACAGCTAATGAATAGTGATGTAATGAAATTGTAATTCTGTCGTGTCACGCGACTAAAAAGTTACGTTGCGGCATTCTTGTCCGAATATTTTAGAATTTTAAAAAGTAAAAAGTTCTAATATGATACAATATTATGTTTAGGAGAAAAAAACATTATTGTCCACGTTTGTTGTATGATGATAAGTAATTAGTATTAATGAAGTATGAGGTAATATGTTGTGCAGTGGTTCCTTATTTGCTATTCATCTTAGCCGTGTGTTGGTCACTTACCCATAAAAATATACCATCAGTGTTTTAAATAAACCATGTAAAATGTATTTTAAAGTCTAGAATTTCCATATTATAACATTGACCTACATAACTAGTAACTATTAATTTAAAAACATTTCTATTGTTGTAGGAATACATAAAATAATATGTAAATGTGTACAATTTGATGTTTTGGTAGGTACAGTTTTTGTTTGAGGCATTTTCCAATGTCTGAGAAGTAACTATCGATACTATCGTGTACTAAAAGCGTAATGGTTCGATTTTAAGTGCAAGTATAAATAAAAACGTACTATCTTATAACCTGTAATAAATTTCAACCTCATGTCATTTGACTCGATCAAAAGTCTTATATTATTTTGAGTTCTTCGAAGTACTGAGGAAGTTTCCATAATAGGGTTCTCTCATCTAGTTATGTGATTTTCCAACTTACAATAGTGATTTAGATAATGTCCAGTTTAAGTTTTTGAAAGGAATAGCTTAATAACCCATGTCTTAAGTCATCAATTAACTAATTGCTCCATAAGTCACTTCAAAGTTTCTTTGGAACTTATTTTTACAAAAAAAGCTGATATAATGTTTATTTTTGATATAGTAAAATATTACGTTCATTCTGACAGCTCAGTTGGCATATGAGTGCACGTGCATAAACACCCCCGCAACCCGTATTGCATTATTCGCACTCACACTAATGATCTTTTATGATTACCACAAAGACCTTGGGCGGCGGTGACTAGATTACATATTGCCTAAATTTTGTTTCTTTTTAAATAGACACAAGCAGGGCCCCTAAGTGGTTTTGTTATTTGTCCTGAGATCTTAGCCCTAATTAACTTCCTTATTCTTTCTAAACTCACTTGTAATTTAGATTTATTTAGTATACCATTTTATAAAACAAACAGTGGTATATATTCAATCCTCCTCAGAACTCTTCTTTTAGCTATTATTATTTCCACCATCCTTGACTTTTTTAATATGTCTCGTTACTCTTTTAAAACTAATGTATTAAATTTAGTTCATAATGTATATAGATGAATTATATCTGTTCAAACATTGATTTCTTTATTGTTTTTAAATTTTTAGTCAATTTTATTAACAGCTATTATTTTTATTATTGTTTTTATTAATTTATTATACTTATTTAATATTTATACTTTGGAAACATTATCTATTAATATAATTTTGTAAATTATTCTATAGTCTGCTGTACATTCTTATTTTTTTAATATCAAATTTGATAAAGGGCATATTGTCCGTTGAATTAATAATAAATAAATAAAATAATAAATTTATAAATTTATAGTAAATATTTCTATTATATATTCACATGAGTGAACTAGAAATGATAATACATACCTTATGAAATATCAATTTGTATTATTTCATTAAGGAAAAGACAAGCTGAACGTTTGAACTTACCCATTCAATAATGCAGACAACACTTCTTACGCAATGTACGATGTATTTGATGGAACAGATAAGTAAAGCTTTAGAGGGTTTGAACTTCAGACTTTTATACGGTTTTGTTATTGTTGTTGTTAAGAAAGAATACGACACAAGCTCGATGAAAATTCGATCCTTAAATAACCGACCTTCGTCTGTACAATACAACGATAATACGAGAGTACTTACATAGAATTGTATGTTTAATGTATACATGTAGCACAAGAATGCATATCGTTATTATATAACGTAGTACCGCAAGCCTAACCGCAACAGAAATACCATAGGTACAATACTGTGCGCATACAACTCGACCTTCACTATTTATCAGATTAATACGATTGTAAATCGTCTGTGTGTGTGTGTGTGTGTGTGTGTGTGTGTGTGTGTGTGTGTGTGTGTGTGTGTGTAAATATACGTATTTGGAATAATACAAGTAGTTATTATAACATTATTATTATTGTCTCGTTAAGTCTAGGCGGTGACTGACCGATCGCCAAAACGATTAATACATCCATTAATAAAAAAGGCAATAAAAGAGGCAACCATCCACGGTAATCGGGATTTAATTGAGATACTCGGGACCAATATATTATTATGTCGGCGGCGAAAGCACATCTACGTCGGTCGTGCGAGCACGTGGTGAGGGGGCGAACTGAACGCATTAACAGCCGCGTGCGGTATGTAAGTGTATCGAGTAGCGGCGGCGGCAACAGTAATGGTACGTATCGTAGAACTCAATGATGGAAGAAGTGGAAGAGAACCTTGAAAACACGGGGCCGAGGTAAGCGCACGTCTGCCGGACGACGAAACACGCGCGCAGATCGACTGTGCAATCGAACGTCTGCGGTTCGGCGTTCAGGTTTCCGTTGCTGTATACGTACGGTGCGCCGACGGCTACGGTATAGGTATAGTCTGCGCGCTATTAGACACGATGAGGGCGACGGCGACGGTGCTGTGGACCGCGGTGGCCGTGCTCGCATTGACCAGACCCGGCCATGGCATGGCGTACACCGTGTTCCAGGCGGTGGTCGAGTACTACCGGACGCTGGCACCCGGGCCGCTGGACGCGGTGCCTGACGCGGAGCACGTCCGGCCGCAGTACGACTTCGTAGTGGTGGGCGCGGGCTCGAGTGGCTCCGTGGTGGCCAATCGGCTGACTGAGGTGGCCGGCTGGTCGGTGCTGCTGCTGGAGGCCGGTGGCGAGGAGAACGCAATGACGGACGTGCCGCTGCTGGTCAGCTATCTGATCGGCACCGGCTTCGACTGGGACTACCGGACGGAGCGGCAACCGGGCGCGTGCGGTGCCATGGTGGACGGCCGGTGCCGGTGGCCGCGGGGCAAGGTGATGGGCGGCACCAGCACCATCAACTACATGATGTACACGCGCGGCGTGCCGGACGACTACGATCGGTGGGCGCGGCTGGGCAACGGCGGCTGGTCGTACGCGGACGTGCTGCCGTACTTTCGCAAGTCCGAGGACCTGGACGCCCGCGTGCCCGGCTCCCCGCAACTGCACGGCCGCGGCGGTTATCTCAAGGTGCAAGAGCCGCCATGGAAGTCGCCGCTGGGCCCGGCGTTCTTGCGCGCGGGCCGAGAGCTCGGCTACGACGCGCCCGTCGACTACGTGGGACCGCGGCCGCTGGGCTTCTCGTACGTGCTGGCCACCACGGACCGTGGCGCCCGATTCAGCGCGGCCAAAGCGTTCTTGCGACCCGTCCGCGGTCGGCCCAACTTGACAGTGGCCAAACAGGCCACCGTCACTAGGGTGCTGGTAGACGCGGCCACGAAACGTGTGCACGGCGTGCGATTCGTGCGCGGTGACGGCCGTCGTCGGACCATGCAGGTACACGCGCGCAAGGAGGTGATCCTGTGCGCGGGCTCCCTAAACTCGCCGCAGCTGCTCATGCTGTCCGGCATCGGGCCTGCCGACCATTTGACCGAACTCGGCATACCCGTCGTCAGCGACCTCAAGGTGGGCTTCAACCTGCAGGACCACGTGTCCATGGCCGGGCTGGTGTTCCTGGTCAACCAGTCCGTGACCATCGTGGAGAGCCGGTACCGCAACCCTCGGTACCTGGTCCAGTACGCGATCAACGGTAACGGCCCGTACACCGTGCCCGGCGGCGCCGAAGCGGTCGCGTTCACGGCCACGCGGTACGCGGTCAACGGGTCCGTCGTACCTGACATGGAACTGGTGTTCGGGCCCGGCGCGCTCACCGGTGACACGGGCGGCTCGTTGCACCAGTTGTTCGGCATGCGCGAAGATTTCTATGAACGGGTGTACGGCGCGCACCGAGGACGCGACGCCTGGGGCCTGGTGCCCATCCTGCTCAGGCCCCGGAGCCGCGGTCGCGTCATGTTGCGCTCGGTCGATCCATTTCAAGCGCCCCTGTTCTACGCCGGTTACCTGACCGACAGCCGGGACCGTGACGTGCTCGTCGAAGGAATCAAACAGGTAAGTCGGCGTTTCTCAACCGAAGGCAACACAGGAGGCGTGTAAACAAAGTTTAAGTTGTCATTATTATATATTTTATAGTTTAGGGAAAAAAAGAAAAGTGAATTGCTCTCGATTATCATTATTGTGTACCTATATCGATAAAGATGCCATTAAATCATTGTCGTATTGATTATTGTTAAGTTTAAAAAAGAAGGTTTATTTACAATTAATAAGAAAATTTAATACAAGACCATAAATTCCAAATTTGTATAAAATATGTCAAAATCGCGATAATTTGGAAGTTATTTTATGGTTAAAATTGTTTCTATTTATAATTAAGGTTCAGCATTTTAATACAAGGTTATCCATAAGTTATTCTTGTAACAACTATAAAAAAATTTTTACCGGACTTTAAGAATACAATTTCATGACCGTTTGAAATTTAAATTTTTATGAAATTGCATAAGATAATGATTTATTCTCAAATGATTTTAAATATATGTTATTATTCAAAAAGTATAAATTGCAGAAACTCGAAACTTTTACCAGTTGTTTAGATTAGCATTTCCTATAAGTCATTATTTTTTCAGAATATTATACTGATTTTTAAGAAATTTTTAGACTTTTGAAATATTCGATTTTTTTACATTTTTTTTTTTTTTGATAATTATTGATAAAAAAAAATTGGCTGAGACAAAATACTTGAAAATTTATTAATAAACTTCACAAAAGTTTTTGTTATTGTCATTTCAAAATTATTCAAATCCATTGGCAAACATTTTTTTTATAAGCGTTTGAAAAGAAAATATTGACAGAATATTTCAATTTAAATACAACATAATATATTATATAATATACCTATTCTGGACTAAAATATCCCGTGGCATATTTAGACCGGGCCCTGAAGTTAAGTCCAAGTTGGGGGGCTACAGGACTTTAATTTTTATATTAAAGAAGGTCTCCAACTTTTATAGGCCCCAGGGCCACTAAATTTCTTGGTACGCTACTGAACATAACATCTCCAAACCTGCAGAATTGTTATTCGTATAAAATAATACATAACATTGCATTCAAATTTAACAAATCCATTATAATTACCTATCCTATGAACGAGGTCCACTCCACCCCCTACTGTACAGCAGAGCGAGACCTATCCGGTTCTTTTGTTAATCTCAGTCGTAGGTACGTTTTGTCGGGCATTTAGAGCTTTTGCATTCGCTGATTTGTAGTAAAGTCGTAATTTATATTTTATAATTTATACATGTGAAACTCCTTATTTATATCGTAAAGAATATATCCTTTTTTTTTATACATTTCTACTTATTTTACTTCTTACTCCACCTATTCTTAGTATAATATCTAATTCACTAGACGAACATCATATATTTTTGATTGATTTCTAAAATATGAAATTGAAGGTACACATCGTTTGAAATGGTTTCGAATATATATCCATAAATACTTCTTTATCAAAAATCAAAATTATTATAAAAACAATTTATAAGAATCCATACAGTAATTAACGATCGTTGACGATATTATGACGTATACCTGTATTGCCATAATGTCTGGGATTTGAAAACGCCTTTCTTTTATACTAAGTGATTCAAATAAAATAAAAAATATCAATGATAGGAGATACTATGCGTTGAAATAGGTAACTACTTAATAAAATATTATACAAATTCAAATTTCAAAACTATTTTGTTTCATTAGAAACTGGTTAGTAACATAAAATATATTTAGATTGGCAAACGTTGTAGGATATATAGTATAATCATTGCACATAACCAAAGAGCGCGTTTCCAAAATTATGATGCAATTTATATCTGTTACAATGCTGTCAAAATATCCTACTGATCGTTTTCAAATTACCATACCCACTCATTTATTCCGGTCCGTCAAGAATGTTGGATTCATAAATCGATTTATAAATACACTTCTTTTGTAATAATTATAATATGAAGCATTCGATTTTCGAATTTCTTTCTCGATAAGTATCATAAAATATACATATGTACAAGTGGTATTCGTGTCTGTATGCATACAATACATAATACGATGATGTACTATGTTATATGCAAAACCCCCTGCGATTATAATTCCTATCAAATCAATTCGCATTGTTTTATAATAATTGTACTATATATATCATTGTATTGTATTATTATGTCATTATATGCTGATTGTTGTATTAATATCTATAACGATCTTAAACGTTTGCATAAATTATCACGGCGGTTTCTTTTAAGATTTGTCAATAAAGCGACCACGAGCTGTTGTGAATTTCATTCTTCCCAATCTGGTCCAACCCACGATACTCCGAATCTGCTCGAAGATATTCCTTAGGATGACGAATCACAATTGTTTGCGATTTTTGAGGGACAAGTCTTTTAAACGTATACGACTGTGCTTCAAATTTCACATTTTAGTCCCTTTGAGAGGTTACTAATAATTTTGATTTTTCAGACATCTGTTTTTTCACAGCATATTATATCGAATTGTTATGTCTATTCGGAAATTATTACTGAAATATTCAACGAATTATTATGTAAGATTACTATGAATGTACGATATATAAGTTGATGTAAGATTTTATTGTCACAGAAAATCAAGGTATTTTGAAAAAATATGTTTCACCATAGTTTTTCTGGACTTGAGGAATAATTTAGGAATTATGGTAAATTTCTCCGGTTTTTATTTTATTAAATATAATTTAATAATAATTAAATTTATTGATTCTTTTATATGTACATTTCTTAAATGGCTGTCTTAATCCTATTGAGCTACCAACTTATTTTACTCAGATTAAAAATATATTGAAAGTTTTAATATTTTCACGAATTTTAATAATACACATTAATTTAATTGTTTATCCTTTTCGAAAATATATAAAAATAAATTGTCTGGTAAATGCAGATATTTTTATGCTCTTTTTTTAAATATTCTTATAGATTATATGAACATTTTTTATATATAATTATGTAGTATGATTATAAGTCTAGAAATGGAATTAGAAATATGGAGGAATAATCACCGCATTGTACTTTGGAAGCAGATCTACAGTATATACATACAGTATAGATATAATGATCTATAGATCATTGTGCAGTCGAATGGAGAGAATAAACGATTTTTTTACTTTTCATTCATTAATCATTAGTCAGTATACATATATTTAAAATTAAAAAATTTCAAAAGATGTGTTGTCCAATAATCTTGGATTAATACAAGTGTATTCTAAGCTCTTTCCATAATTTGACCGTTTATAGATCAGTATAGATTAATAACAATGAAGTACAGACTTTGTTAACATTTGAAACTGATCAAATTAAATTACTCTAACAAACTAATATTTATAATTGTGGGAAATGGATTGAATAGAAATTAAATAGATTACAAATTAAATGCTCTTAAAATATAAATACGGTATGTAAATCTCGAATTTCGTTATTTTCACACAAATCCGTATCACATCTGATACATAATATGTACATATCACAGCGTACACCATATACAAATTTTATAATATATATATATATATTATATTCATGAAATCCATTTAATTTTTTCTTATTATAAAACCCGTTCGACACGAAATGCATTGAAGCACGCGTCTACCCACGTAGGTTTAGAATATTATAATATTTCGTACAATGTAGTACCTACACACCTCTATCTATACTTTAATATTACATACTTGTGACGATTTCATGACACCATGGTGGCGACCATCTTTTGTTGTTACTTTTTTTGTAAACCACTGTCTCCCAGTTATCATGACCCGATGACCGTTGTCGGTTTCATTGGCTAATAAAATATAATTTCTTTACGCATATGGTATACGTATTATAATATGCGTGTATATTTCATTTTACTGTATGCTCGAAAGAAACAAAAACCTGTTCACCGCCCAAACTCAATGCTCGGCAATTGTACGCGGTTGTTTATTAAAATATATACCTAATAATACAATATTTAGCATTGTGTATACTATACTATCATCTTGGTGTTACGAAACTGCTGCCAAGGCGACCCACTGAACTCGCACCCGTAGGCACCGAACGAAGAGACATATAAAATATCGAATTTTACGTGTTCCAAAAACCAAAATCCAACGAGATGGTCAGTACTCCGATTATAAAGTAAAATGATTCCTTCAAGATTATACATTATTTTAGGTAACTGATAGGTACCTAGTGTTAAACACGTATTCATAAAATAGCTGTGACTTTCATTAAAATTGATTTTCAATACAATAATTAATAGGATTAATAAAAATAAAAAATGTACTTTAAATAAATAAAACCTATAGATGATGTATATGAAACCTAATGTGAAAGATCGATTGAGACAAAAATGTATAATATTAAAATATAATAATATAAATTAACGACCTTAGTAGAAATAATTGACCTGTTGACCAAATGTTTTGATTTAAATGCTAAATAAATCTAGTTTTGGGCAAACGGTTAGCTTATATTATTAAAAACGTATAATATTACTTACAGGCGATCGAAGTGAGCAAAACTCGAGCTTTCCAAAAATACGGGTCCGAGTTGCTTACGGTACCGTTCCCGGGCTGCGAACAAGAACCGTTCGGGTCGGACGCGTATTGGGCGTGTGCGGTCGGGCAGTTGACAACCAACCTGCATCACCAGGTGGGCACGTGCAAGATGGGACCGGACTCGGATCCGGACGCCGTCGTGGACCCCGAGCTGAAGGTCCGCGGCGTCGGTGGTCTAAGGGTGGTCGACGCTTCGATCATGCCCCTACTGCCGGGAGGTCACACCAACTCGATAGCTTTCATGATCGCTGAAAAAGCGTCTGATATGATCAAAGAGAACTGGCTCAAATGATGAACAAAACCGGTGAGTGACGAAACACGTAAATGGAAATTAATTAATAATTATTCGGAGTAAATAATCTATACACGTGCTGATTAAGTTTGAACAATAGTCAACGACCATGTCCTATAATAAACCGGCTTAAATCATTCGGCTTGAATTCCATACACCGGAGAGAAAATATTTAACCAAAAAAAAAAAAAAAAACACATTTGGTCGCGTCAATAAGCATCCCAAGTGATATTTATTTGGTGCATGGTCAGTAAGTTCAGGGGACATACAACACCAAAATGTGAAATTTTACAGCGTCATATCATTATGATCGATTAATGTAGTGTATTGTATATACAATAATGTACCCCGTTACACTATGTTGATAGATCGATGTAGGAATCATTACGATTCAATAAATGATCAACTTTATTATAATATTTTCAATTACCGATTGTCTACTAAAAGTGTTTGGTTCCCAGTGAGTTCAGAAGACCTGTAAAATTTGATGGCATGTCTTCCTTTATTCAATTGTTGAACCCTGACGGCTTAGTAAATTAATAATACCTACATATAAGTTTTTACTGTCGGTGCAAAAATATAAACTTGCACCACCACATATGTGGTAGTATACTACTTGTATACTACAAGTAAAAAAGTAATACATTTGCACCGCCCAATTTATGGCACTGATAAATTTATAAATAATAATTTATTTACTATAGTTTTAATTGTTTATGACTAGGTGTTCGTAAAAAAAAACTTTATACGAAACCGAATCATTCATGATTTATATGGCTCAAATTTGATCAAGTTAATAATTATTTATTAAATTATTTTACAGACTTAAAGTTGATGATAACTTACACAACAGGCCTCGTGCACTCGGTGCAAGTATACGAAGACGGTTCACCGGTACAGCACGCGACTTAGGAATAAATATATATATTACTCGGTATTAAATCGATACCTAAGTAATATGTAATAACTCAATATTATTATTGAGACAAAACGTCTCAAGCCGTATTTTATTCAAATTCATCCATTTTGATTCCTTGATTCTGTCGATTCTAATAATATGTTTTTCTGTTGTCGAAAATCTCCGTAGCGCGTATTATAAAAATCTTTGTTGAAACACAAAATTATTTGTGAGACTGTCGATTCGAAGAAGTTTTTCACTTATAAAATGCCGAGGATATTATTATTCTGTCAACGTTTCGGAAAGTTCTTTATAAGACCATTTAGGTTAATTATGAAACTAATATCTAGAATCAAATCTTCACACCAACTCATCATAAATATATTATCTTTTAATATACATACTATAATTATTCAATTATTATCTAGTCAAAAATAATTACGATTATTTATTTATTTATTTTTATAATTATAATTCAGTTTTAATATATTCGTGTATTTTATATTGATTTTTATATGTTAATCGTGCTGTAAATTATAGCACAATTGTTTTTTATAACATAAGATCGTATATTGTCAAACTTTGTATAAAAAATACCTAATTTTTGAATTGTAAAATATCATTAATCACGTGTAACTATTAAGTCGGGGAGATGGTATTTTGCGCCAATTTAATTACTTGTGATTTGCGCCATCAAAAGGCACATTTAAGCGCGTATGTAATTTGCGCCACGCTTTCAACTTCAATTGTTGGAATCCAACGTATATCAAAATAATAAGACAAAAAAAAGCAAGTGGCTAAACCATACATTTGGGTTGCCATTTATTTCTCCAAATGTGGTCAGTGACTGCTTTATTGAAGATTTGATGTCATCGATTCCTAATGACATAAGATTTCAAAAATATGCCAATTATTTAGTTAATACATATATCTGTAAAGAGGCTAAATTTCCACCAATAATTTGGGCTGCAAATATTGCGTCACTAGATCTCACTACTAATGCTTGCGAATCATATCATTCAAATTTCAATTCCAAGTTCTATCACCCACATCCTACTATTTACCACTTTTTGGACGTACTGAAAGGATTTCAAACAGAAACTTTAATTAAAATTAAAAGTATACATCTTAAAAAACGAAAATCTACAAAAAATAAAAATCGTTTGGAAACTTTTCAACAAATATATGAAGACTACAGACAAAATAAAATTGATAGAAAAGGGTTAGTTTCATTGTTAAGCTATAAATATAAAAAACCGTGAGTAAGCTAGTTATTATAAGTAGCTAGATATTTATTATAATATATCTAATTTACTTATTTTATATACATGGAGTTTTTTTACTTGTATACATCTATTTGTAATTATAATATGACTGATTTTTATATGTTTTATGACTTACCAAAATTTACTTATTTTATATACACGGAATTCATTTTACTTGTGGCGCTAATTACAATTTCAATAAGGTGATCTATAATGCAAATTACAATTTTTGTTGGTAAACGATGGCACAGATTATATATTACCTTTTTATTTAGTTTTATTTGGCGCAAATTACATACGCCCTTAAGTCGAATTTAGGTGAATGTATAAATAAAATTGTAGGTATATTTAATAAAAAGATTTTTATCTTAATATACATAATTTACAGGTAGGTATACAATATTTTTATCGATAAAGATAAAAGTTATAATAAAAGTAAATATAAAGATTTGTTTACAATCTGAACGTAATAAAACTCAGGTGATTTTAAACCTTCCTTTATATTTGGTATTTCAAAAAAATATATTAAGAAAAATCAAAAATTTCAACTGTCTATAAATAAGTCAAAACAAAACACACATCATTGTAAAACCAATAGATTCCATCACTTCGTTCAGAATCAAAAATATTAATATTCTTTAAAATAAAAATTAAATTAAATTTGTATACAGCCTATAATATTATTACTGCTGGGTGACTTTTCACCTCATGTCTTATTAACTTCATGCCATTGTATATATTACGCACATATGCTTATTGTAAACACCATTACAGATTGTATGTATTATATTTAATGTTGAAAAAAAAATTAAATTGAAATTTATACTATTTGTTATATTTTTTAAAAGAAAATATTTACACCTAAAATGCATCAATTAAAATTAAAAATTTTAAATAAATATTATAACCAAATATACTTACATGCTTTACAATTGAATTAAACAATATTTATTTATTATATTAAATGACTATAGTAAAGTACAATTATCGGAGACAATTACCAGACGATAAAGACTTATTATTCCGTTTAATAAAGTGTAGAATTTCTAAAGCTCTACCAGTGATTACGCCAATGTGATGACTGATGACTAAACGAAAAAGCACACGAGTAATAAATACCAGTAAGCTGAAAGTAACTACGTCTTCATGGTTTATAAATTAATTAATTTCAATTATATAAAATATATGTGCCTCTTACTCGTTATATAAAAAAAACTACCTAAACAGTTACCTATTATAGTAAATTAATATACTAATATTATTATAATATTAAATACATTTCTTTCTTTCCTTAATTTTTAAATTATAAGGTCATATTAGATGTAGCACACAAAATTCGAGCCTTTATTTATTTAATTTTTTTATGATTTTTGGTAACTTGCAGATAAAATTATTTTAACATATATTTAATATAGCTTTCTTGATTATTAAAAATTATTTTCAATTTCATCAAAGAAAACATCTTTTTTATTACCATGCCTTATAACCTAAAATGTATTACTATATTTTGGTGATGACCTATAAAATAAAATTAAAATTAAAAAAATTGTAACTTGGCATTATTAAAAAAGGTTTATACATTTCTACGAATTACAATAAAATGTAATATTTATAAATGTTCTTAATTGGTTTAACACATCTTGGTCACGTAAAAAGCGATGTGCTATTCAAATAACTATTTAAATAGTGTGTTTATACTTTTATATTTAAAAGTGATCATAAATTATTGCAAACAAATAACTGTTCCGAGCAAAGCAATAATAAGAAGACACCTGCATGACATGTTTTCTCGTCTTACATAACATACAACAACAAATTTGCGTTCAGTTGTTCAAATTCTGTTTGGTTTTGGTTAGCTTTAATATTGGCGTAAACTCACCTATTATCAAATTTCTTGAGAATACCATTATCTATGTTTTATTGTGCGGCTTTTTCGATATTTCAATTTATAAGTGAGTTATGAATATGTGAAATATAACAATTTATAAATAGTAAATCGGTTACTTCAACTGATAATTGTTAAGTTTTTGAATAATATTAAAACAGCCCTAAAATTAAATCATTATTTCATTTCTTCAGATTGCTTTGTGGGAATTGAAATGTTACCAAAACGCGTTTTAATAATATTAATTACGAAATTATCAGAATAAACAAAACTGGTTTTAAAAATATATATTTGAATAAAATATTAATATATAACTTAAATAATTAATATTTCTAATACTTATATTCAAATATATGATATTTGTATAATAATTGATTATATTAAATATTTAGCAATAATAACAACAAATATAAGTGATACATTCAATACACTACAAATCACATGATATTTTAAATCAAGAAGAGTAGTCAGGTTATAATGATTTTCTTAAAGATATGCTGAGGGATATGTTTATTTTAGTTGTTATTGTTTTAATATTATAATAATTTAAATATTATTAATAGCATGGTTTCTGCACGGCGCAAGGTATATGCAAGTTTAAGACATACGTGTTATAAATTATAATGTGATGACGTGTTAAATACTATTAAATTATGTAATGGTTTGCTTTACGAAAAGCTAAGACATTTTATAATCTTGCCTCTTACAAAGTTACAAATAATAATACTTATAAAATTATTTAAAACATTATACGCCAGTATGTAAATTAATGAAATAGAACTTCAAATTCGTAAATAAAAATGTATTAAACAATTTATTGTTATTAGTATCCATGGAATTTATTTGCAAACCATATCATTTGCAAATATATTCATATTGACAGCACCAAAACATGATTATTCTTAATTAATTATTATGCATATACGATTTACAATAATATATAATAGTTATATTAAAATTATATACATTGATTTTTTCAACACGAAACTGATACAAACGAATAACGTGATATATTTAGGTAATTGATACTAAACTTATATGAGCAACGGATTAAGTTATTATAACTAATAATAATTTAGTAACTTAAAAAATTAAACGTTACTGCCCAGAGTGAAATCAGGTTTCTAGTGATATTATAGGTAAATAATTTATTAAAGAAGGTGTAGAATAGCAAAATGCACATTAAAACAAAATCAATTTAATGTTAAGTACATCAATTCTAATGAATATTATTTATTTTATAAGTTATTCATTATAATAGGCAAATTTTTTTCGTTGGAAATGAATTGTCAAATACTACAACTGGTGATGAAATTTATTGCATTAGAAGGTTCAATAAATAAATAAAATATTTAAGTTATACTACATAAAAATAAAATAAAAATAATAATTAGATAATTTCTGTTAATTATTTATTGTATTTCTAAAAAAAAAATATATATATATTTAAAATTTGTAATAAAACATTAAAAATAATTAATAATATAATGAAACATGTATCTTTTTTGATCCAAATAAATAATATTATTTAAAATAAAAAGGTCGTTCTTTATAATAATCATCGTCATCAAAATAAATTCCTTTGAGTAAAAAACATATTATGAAATTTTAATGTAAAATCTATTGGTGTTAAACAAAATTTAAAAACAATTTTTTTTATACATAGTTTATTATATTTATATATGAAGTCATTGTTGATTTTACAAAAAAGCCCGTTAACGAATACAATACTATAAAACCATATTTTCAAAAAAAATAGATAAATATAAATATATATAACATAAATAAGAAATATTCTAACTGGTATGACATAATTATTGAAACCTATTTAATGTAAACACATAGTATGTATTAAGCGTACAACATGAAAAGTGCAAAACATTAAAAAACTCTACATTGATTGTCTTCTATCAACTTAAAACATAAGAAGAATTCAATTTTTGACAAATTTAAGCAGTTCAGGTAAAAAAGAATAATACACTTTTTACAAAATTAAATGTCTATTTTTATATCGTTCAATAACAAATTTATATTTTGAAATTGAATTTATTTTATATTACCAAAACATTTATTTTTAAATTAACATCATTTATCGAGTACTACATTTGAATCAAGTAAATTTTTATCCAATTCCAATGGCAATTAAAATATACTGCAATGAAAAATAATTTTAATACTCACTTAAAATCTACAACTTCTGTTAAATGTTTATTATATATATATTAGGTACCTAAATTAATAATAATCGTTCAAGACTGTTTTATTAATTTATTTTAATATTTATAAATAATGAATTATAAAATCGTTTAACAGCTTAAACTTATTCAAAAAATGTGTGTGTTTCATTCCGAAACTCTGATTGCTTAAATTAATAATTTATATTTGAATATAAGATGGTGGAATTTCGTTAAAACAATGATCACAATATTATGTTGTGGACAGGATTTTAATTATTTCATAATATTGTGTTATCGTTATTTTATTAATTTATAACTATGTACTCAATAAATATTTAAATTATATGTTTTAATATTTTTCATAGAAATTTACAATCGCTAAAATGATTAGTGTAAAAAGAACATGGTCTTACATCTTATTGGTATTAGTGACGTTGACATCTTTATCGTATGGTGCTACTTTTGGTGGTGGTGAGTATTATCACATTAAACCAATTCATTATATTATTTAAAATAATATGTCGACAGATTTATTCTCATGATTAAATTTCTCCGAGTGTTAATTTATACCTTTAAACAAGAAGATAAATCTGTACCTTTTGAGACACAAAGTGGACATGTTTTGTTTATATTTGTAAATATTTTCGATGGTACATAGAAAATAGAAATCTAACTAATCATTAATGTAAAACAATTATCTTCATGAATAATGAATTTCAATAAAATGCTACCTTATATTATCGAGCTATTAATTTAACCAATAAGTAGTACCCATTGAGTAGGTACCTACATTTAGTATGTGCTTACTACACAGTGATAATTTTACATTTCTCGAATAGCTTGAAGAGGAAATAGTTAGCTAACGGTCTCTCAAAAGTTATTATATTATATATTCATAAAATCATAACTAAAAACACCCGGAATTTTCTTAAAAAATTGATTTAAATGAGAAACAGTCAATTCAGTTTAATTTAATAAAATAGTTTATCGAACTAAAAAATAATGTTGGTCCCTTACAACAGTTTATGTTAACAAGTTATGTTAACAGTTTAGCTCTGTCGTTACTATATTATATATCTACATCTCAAAAATACAATTTTCTATCTACTAAAATGTACAATTTTCAATTTGTACGTAGAAATTAGAAATCATTTTCTTTAGAAATTAAAAAACATTATTTTACGTCACTAGTACTTTATTTATCAGTATATAATATTATTTTGAATTTGAAATAATACTTTAAAATATTACAGAAGGATCACAAGTTGTTCTGTCTGAAAAAATGCATGCCATTATAGGACAGTTTTCTGGTAAACTTATTTCTATTCATATTATTTACGTTTTTACGAACGAATTTATAGTCTGAACCCGATTTTCTTATCTAACGGTAATTATCGTAAATTAAACGAAGACTCCGTATTAAAAAATTCAGTGTTATTTAAATTTTTCAACTAAATGATCCCAATTAATGATCCAATTAAGTTTGCTAGGAGTACAAAGATAAATTTGTATATTAAAATGTTTGAATTTCAACAACAGTTAAAATAAAAAATTTGTATTTTAATCTATTTTTCTTGTTGACTTGTATATTTTTAGTTGTGGAGGTGGACGATATAGAATCATCTGGAATATAATATATAATATTATGTAATGTTTACATTTTTTTGTATTTTAATAAATTTTTAGCAGACGATGTTAGTGGTACAGAATCAACACCAGTATAAGATTTAATATGTAGTATTTAAATTTTTATGTATTATCAAAAAATTATATAATATAATAAAATATAAAAATATACAAAAGTTCTAACGTATACAGTAAATTATAAAATAATGATTTTGAAATATTTATTGTGTTCTATTACATTATAAGCATAACTATTTTTAAATAAATATTAATAAGTTTTGATTCATCACACTTTTTAGTTTAAATTATAATTTATAATTATAATAGTTTGAAGTATAATATAATATCCATTACTTATTACATACGATTGTATCACTTCGAGTTAAAATCCAATTTCGATTGAGAATTATAAAAAATGTTATTTTTATTGGCATTATATTGAAGAAAAATAAAATGTTAAATAGGATATATATTATTTACTTTTTTTTTGTTTTTGAATTAGTGCCTATATTTATCAAAACATTATAGCACGGCGATTGCAATAAAATATATTATAGTTAAAAATCCACAATAGAAAATAGTAGTTTTATTTTACTGTATGGTGGTTGTAAAGCCAATTAAAATGCATCGAAATAATGTATAAAAATAATATTAAAGATAAGTGAACGAGCAATAATAATGAATAATTTAAGATATTAATTTAATTTAACAACGGAAAAAATAATAATTCAGTTTTCAAATATCGATATGTAATTAATTATTAATACATCAAATATTATGGCTCAACAGTTACAGTAATATATATAATACATTAAATGATATGTAACACAAGTTTGACAAAAAGGAAGGTGCAATTACATGAAAGCAATAAGACATATAGCGTACAGCGATGAGTAGGTAAAGATATAATTATAATACATACCTTTATTTAACAATGTCGCAAGACATAGAAGTAAACACTAATATGAAAATAGTTAATAATTTTTCGATATTTGAAAAATATTGCAGATTGTTTTGGTTTGAGGAAGTAATGTGTGTATGTGAGATGGATTACATGAAGTGGCATTAAAAGTGGGCTTAGGAAGATCGAATATAGATCTTTGATCGAAGAAGTGGATTTTATAGGTTCTCGCTGTAAAAGCCGGTTAAAAAAAATATAATTTTTAAATCTTGTGCCGCCTTTATAGTTGGCTAAGTAGATTTCGTATAGCAAAGTGCGCACCGGACTGGAGAGTAACGGGAGAGTTGGAGCACGACTCAACAAAGTGTCGGCCGACCATCTTCTTCACATATCTATTACATCGTGAGACGCATAGGCGGACATCGAGATAGCTTATTACCCCTAAATATTATAATAGCCCCCAATATCGAAACTTTATTTAAAATGTTATTCGTTGTTTTTATAATTATCTTTTCGTTTTATTTTACATTGGATTATTATAGCCCCCTAAAAATTTAACCAAATCTCCGCCTGTAGTGAGACGTGGTAACAGTATTTCTTGGTGTGCTTGAAAGACTGGCAACCATGGCGCCTTAGATAACATACTAGTAATACCTATGTGATCTAGTATATATATATGACACTAAGGTAGACTTTTGGACGGATGTAGTTTTTTAACTATTATTTTGGTGTGTAATAGAAGTTAAATTTGGAATATTTCCATATTGTTGGTGGCTTTTATCAAATCAACAAAAAATAGTATCAAGGGTACATAGTTTGTTGGAAAAACGCTTTAGGCTATGTACGTCAACAATCGGGTGTCGCAAATATGATAGACCGGCAACAACATCTTCATGTGAAGTATCGTTGGGTCTTAGATGGAGATTTCTAATTACTACCCGTAGAAGACGAATATTATTTTGGTAGGTATGATAACAGAAATTATTCTTTATTAAATGCGTTACATGTAGATTGAAATGTTCTACGAAATTAAAGTAGACGAAACGACATGGGAGTGTGGATTTACAGATCCCAGATGAATTCTGTTGAGTTAAGTACGGATGCCAAGTTTGAAATTAAAATGGAAATATTTGCTCACTTTGATGAAAGCTGTATTGTTATTGAAGTGTCGTGAGAAATTGTATTTTGTGCTTTATTGGAAAGTGAAAGTTCGTCAGAGTCACCATGCTTATAGCGAGTATAGAAAACCGATTTGCACGACGAAATAATTTTCGGATTACTTTTCATCTACCTTGAACGAAAGAAAGAATGACAAAAGATTTCTTTTGTTCGAGTTCGAGTTTTTTTTTTTTGTTTTTGTTTTTTTTGTTTTGTAGACGAAAGATTAATAGCACATTGTTATTATGATACGATTTCCAGTAGATTGAGAAGTCATTATAATACAATGATATTATCAACTATAGACTAACCCAGTAAACTGCGATTAAATAAGCGAGCAACGGGTTAGGTACCACATGCAATAACATGCGAAGTGCGTACCTGACAACTTATACGGAACAAGACTGAATAAATTAATATACATCTATTTACTATTATTGTATTAGATTTCTATTGTTTTTTATATAATTTAATATTATGTATATGGAAAAAATGTATAGCAATTGTGTAATTTTGTTTTTTGTTTTTGTTTTTGTAATTGTGTATTTATTACATTTGATTTTTCTATAAGTACCTACCTAATTTCTCAATATATTCCTCAAAACATGTATTTTGAACAAATTATCTTCAAGTATATTGAAAATTATTATTTTGTGGTTAATAAATTTCAAATATGATTTGTATGATTCATAATATTGAAAGAATAATACCCCTGTTATAAACCAGCCATGGCATAAAATATGGGTACTAAAATTATTAAAGAACGAAAACAATTAATAATAGAGTTCAGACATTATGAAGTAAGATTCGATAAATCATTTTAAAAGAAAATAAACACATATTTCTTAGGAGTGCAAGAATGTTATGTTCAAGTACTTATTAAAATACTTATAATAAAAATGGGCAACATCAAAGTTATATAAAAAAGAAACGTCATAAGATTTAAGTATTAAATAAGTTAAAAGTTTATTTAAGTTCATTGTTCAATATTCAATATATTATAACATTATATTCTTTAGCATGTCAATGTAATAATTTACGTAAAAACATAATTTATAGTTACATATTAAATATATGCTTATTTGTTCATTACTGTCATAAATAACAATAGTAGGAAGCATGTGACTTATGCATGACGTGTTGTAAGCGTTATGGTTTAATATTGATATATTACGAACGATTAAATACAATTTTCTAATTTTTTGAAAATATTGTGAATTGATTTTTACATAATTTACATAGTTTTCTGGAAATTATATTTGATAGTATCAGAGAGAACATATTTTTGTTGAAATGAGCGTTATATGTTAAAATGAATAACTGTATTTTGGGAACTTAACCTATAAAATAAAATAAAAATGTATGACTTAAATAAATAAAATATGTTTATGAATTAAATAATTAGTATTAAATCAAAATAGTTATGAAAATTCATGAATTTGAATTATCTTCAAGTTCAACCCGACCGAATAACAGTACACTAAGAACTAATTGGAACCCGTAGATTTTCGAGTATGCTTTACTATTATTTAAAAAACAACCTTAAAATTATTCCAGCTGTTTCTAAACATCACAAATGTTTCCTAATTCCTTTATACTATCCAAAGTAGAAAGTTTATTATATACTTATTTAATATTTTGTTGGAGGACCATTGCATTGGGTTCCAGGACATTTACGGTTAATTCATTTCTTTCTACCTGAGTGTCTATGTATATTATGTTACATACTAAGTATAATAATTTAATATACTATAATATTAAAACTTTCCTTCACACTTATCCAGGCTTAGGACTGGCAGTATTTTAACTGGCATGTTTAAAAGCTTAATATTTCATCATGATATATTATATTATTATAATGAATTATTCAAATATATTTTTACAATTATATATTATATTCCTCATTAAATAATTGATTGAAATTGGTTTAAATTACATAAATATTTGATGAAACAGCCAGCAAATATTATTGCTAAAATGCCAACCAAGTGGCTACATCGAATAACAACAATTAACTTTTGAACACGACAGTACAAATATTAAGATACTGCCAAGCGATAATGATACTCATAAAATTCCAAATTACCACAATTCAGTATATCTAATAATAATAATCTTATAATTTTTACAGTGTTTCAAACTGGTTAGGTTATCTAATACTATATTATAGTATATTGTTTTGTATTGTTTGTATTCAACAATTATTTTTTGATAATTTATAAAAATAATATTAAGCCAGTCCTAAGCTTGGATAAGTGAGAATGAAATTTTTCATATATTACTGCACATATGAATAGTATATAGTAGACATAATATATATAGACGCTTAGGTAGATAGAAATAAATTGACCGCAAATGGCACGAAAAAGGTGACGACTGCAAATGTCCCGACCACAACTGTGCCGATACCATTGCAATGGGGTTTCATCGATTCCGCCAGACCTTTTTATACTTGGGTATAAGGTTTATCGATTCCGCCAGTGCAGGTAGTCTAAAAACGACCTATCGATTCTGCCAGGGAAAAAATAATCTTCCCAAACATTTTAGTTTTATTTTACTTACATAGTTATATTATAAATATTATATGAAATACCTGTATAAAAACATTATCGCTAATTGATGATAATCTAACTTGTATACGCGTAATGATGCGAAAAACGACTAATAGTATTGTCCAACGTTAATCTGGTTAGTCTCAATTTACCATCGTGTCATTATACTTCGCAATAATGAATTTCGAAATCGTAGCTGGTGAACGAGAAAATGACTTAGTTATTTATCAAAATGAAAAATTTTTTAAAACAAACTTTGTGAAATATTTATGTGCGTATAAGTGGAATTATGTTAATAAAAAGTGTAACGCAAAAATATACATTAACGAATCCTTAACGGAAATTTTAAAATATGATATTGACCATAAAAATCATGAAAAACAGACAATAAATTTATTAAAAAAAAACTATTTTCAAACCAACTCAAGAGAAAACTTACGGATGTAACAGAAAGTCCTTCAAAAATTATAAATCGTGAAATACTAAAAAATCCACAAATTGAAAATATCATAGAAAATGACTATGTTGACAATATCAAACAATGTATACATCGAGAACGTAGAAAACGCATACCTTCGCTTCCAAAAAATCTTATTGAAGTCATTGAAGCTATGAATAATCGGGAAATAAGAACTGTTG